>PVJS01003386.1:0-55301 GCA_004027185.1 Glis glis
TGTGTGTGTGTGTGTGTGGTGCTGGGGAGTGAACCCAGGGGCATTCTACCTCCAAGCTAAACCCTCAACCATATTTTATTTTTAGTTTGAAACAGGGTCTCACTAGGTTGATGAGAGAGAGTCTCACTACTTGCTGAGGCTGTCCTCAAACCTGTCTGTGATCCTCTTGTCTCAGTCTCCCAGGCACTGGTATTACAAGTGTGCGCCACTACGCCCGGTTTGGGCTTTTGTTTATTAAAGTAAATTATAGATTTTAATGAAGTAAAGTCTTTAAAAAACTGTTCATTATGGAAAATCTGAAAATACAAATAGGAATTTCCACTGCAGGGAGAAACGGAGACTAGAGACTAGAGTTGGAGGAATGGGGGAAGACCGGGAAGGGTTCCTTTGTCCTCCGGGAGCCCAGCTCCCCTGTGCCGTCCTGGAGCTGAGTGGTGCGGGTCCTGCAGCCTCACCTGGGCCTACGCCTGGCATGGCCAGGAGGACCCCTCTCCTTGCAAGGAAGGTCAGTTGCTGGAGACCCCAAATCCTGTGGAAACTCAGATGCTGGCCTCACACAGGCCCTGGGGGACAGGTGGGGTCAGCCAGCGGGGGTGGGTGGCGGGGGCAGTGCACAGGTGCTGGGACCGTGGACCTGAGGGAGGGGGCCCTCTTCACAGGCCTGTGTGGTCGGAGGCCTCCTGGCCACTCCAGCCTTCCACGGGACATGAGGACCAGGAGCCCTGTTGCCCCGCAATGCGGACCCCTCTTTAAATGTGGCTGCACTTCAGTGTATAAAATATTCACACTGTCTTTCTGAATAAGTGCATTATTTATGGTGTCGTCCATGAAATATTCACGCCTGACACTGTCTTTCGGCCGGCACATGTGGGTGACGGGCTGGCTTTCCCAGGCAATAGGAGGACACGGGCTGAGGCAGGTGTGCTCAGGGGGTTGGGGTCGAGGCTCCGGGGGAGGTTCGAGGACCTGGAGCCTGGACCCTCCTCCAGGGGAACTCCTGAGTGCATGAGCAGCAGCAGCTCCCAGCTGCCCCATCCCGGCGCATCCACCAGGCGTCCAGGCAACCAGGTAGGAGGCGCCCAGGAGGGTGCTGGGGTGCTGGGACCTGCGTACTGAGCTGCTCCTGAAGGATGCAAGGGACCCTGTGAGCTGTAACCATTTGAAAAAACCATGGGGTGGGGAGTGTGCACCAGCAGGGAAGGGGAAAGCCCTTTAGACCCCCCAGCCCGCTGCTAGAGCCACATGCTCAGAGCAGCCACCAGAGCTACCTGGGCCTAGAGTGGGGAAGAGGGCTCAGTCAAGAGTGCCCACAGGCTCTGGCCCCAGAGGCACACAGGGTGGCCGGCCTCGCCCTAGGGCCCTCTGCTGCCCAGTGCCCCGCCCTATGGTCTCTGTGGTCTGCAGAGCCTGAGGGGGTGAGCGCCCTCTGCTGGCTCCTGTGCAGAAAGACAAGATCATCTCGGAGCTCATAGCCTCCACATGCAAGGGGCGCCCACTCTGCTCCCAGGATCCACGCTGTTCCAGAGCCCATGCTGCATCAGGGCCCAGAATGTACCAGAATCCATGCTGCACCAGAACCCACCCAGGATGCACCAGAACCCATGCTGCACCAGAACCTGGGCTGCACCAGGACTCATGCTGCTCCTAGGACCCATGCTGCACCAGGTCCTATGCTGAACCAGCACCCACCCAGAATGCACCATGACCCACATTGCACCAGGACTCACACTGCATCAGGACCCATGCTGCACCGGGACCCACACTGCAGCAGGACACACCCAGAATGCACCAGGACCCATGCTGCTCCTAGGACTCATGCTGCACCAGGACCTATGCTGCACCAGCACCCACCTAGAATGCACCAGGACCCATACTGAACCAGGACCCGTGCTGTGCCAGGACCCATCCAGAATGCACCAGGACTTGCTGCACCAGGACCCACGCTGCACCAGGACACACCCAGAATGCACCAGGACCCATGCTGCTCCTAGGACCCACACTGCACCAGGACCTATGCTGCACCAGCACCCACCTAGAATGCACTAGGACCCACACTGCACCAGGACCCACCCAGAATGCACCAGGACTCACTGCACCAGGACACACGCTGCACCAGGACCCATGCTACTCCTAGGACCCATGCTGCACCAGGACTCATGCTGCACCAGGACCCATCCAGAATGCACCAAGACCCACACTGCACCAGGACCCATGCTGTACCAGGACCCACACTGTGCCAGGATCCAGAATGCACCAGGACCCGTGCTGTGCCAGGACCCAGGATGCACCAGGACCCAGTATGTACCAGGACCCGTGCTGTGCCAGGACCCATCCAGAATGCACCAGGACCCAGAATGCACCAGGACCCAAGCTGCATGACTATTTGTAAGCAACCAGATTTAGGCCAGGTAACAACAAACCTCTTGTGCCTCAGTTTCCTCTTCTATAGTCCAGGTTAAAATTGCCACCACACCCCTTCCCTGTATGTGGAATATTCCAGGTGTTATGAAGTATCTATAAACAGTACAGCCCTGAACGATTCTCTGCTGCGCCTCTCCGGGGACAATTCCTTGCACAGGGACTTTCCAGGGTGGGGCAACAGGGCCAGGGTCCAGAGGCTGCTGACCCCCCACCACCACACCCCATGGTCCTGCTGTGGAATCCAGAGGGAAGAGCCTAGACAGTACGGTGGCACCACCTGCTGACCCTTCTTGGCACCGCAGCATCCCACAAGGGACATGGGAACTGGGCTCAGGCTGGGCTTCTGAAACCAACCAGAGCAGTTCCTAGAGGAGGGACCAATCGCCTCTCCCTAAAGTAAGGGTCTAAAAAGCTAGATAGCATGAGTCTGGCTGCATGAGCACTTGCTAGCGGAGTCTGGAGCTCCGGAAGTTCCTCAAGGCTGGGGCTCAAGGCTGGGGCTCAGGCACCATGCTGAAGACCCAGGAAGCCAGGGACAAATACAGGATGGGATCTCCCCTGGGGAGTCCTGTGGGACCAGAGCTGAGATGGGATGGTCGAGGAGGCCCTGTGGTTTTGTTTTCATTACAAATGATACAGATTAGCCGGGTGTGATGGTGCGTGCTTGTAATCCCAGTACTTGGGAGGCTGAGACAGGAGGATTGCAGGTTCGAAGACAGCTTTAGCAAATAGTGAGACTCTCATCAACCTAGCGAGACCCTGTTTCAAAATTTAAAAAAATGAAATAGGTCTGGGGGTGTAGCTCGGAGGTAGAATGCCACTGGGTTTCACCCCCAGTGCCACAAAAATAAATAAATAAATGGTACAGATTTTAGAACTGTCAGAAGACAAAATTACAACAAATTTAGAGAATGGATTGACCGCTTGGCTGGCCCAGCCTGGGTGCACTGGCTGTAGATGGCACTGGGATCACTAGGCAGCTGTTCCTTGGGCCCAGTCCTACAAGCCTCCTGAAACAGTGTTGGGTGTGTCTGCCGAGCTGGGACTGCCAGGCCTTGAGGTGCTGGAAACATCCAGGTTCCGAGGTAGGAGCCTGCCCCCCCCCCCCGGAGCAGAGGTGCCAGCAAGGCCCGGACTGATGCCCAGGGGAGGGGTCAGCCCTGGCCCTAGAAGCCAGACCTGACTGGGGCCAGAGGGTGTGGCCACTTGGAGGCATCAAACTTCCAGTCCCTCCCCACTCTGAGGCCAGGCCCCCAAACAGGATTCAACCTGCCTAGAGATGTGCAGAGGGGTATTTTATTGATGATGATGATGATGATGATGATGATGATGATGGAACACAGGGGCATTGTACCTCCAAGCTATACCCCAGCCCTTTTTAATTTTGAAACAGGGTCTCACTAAATTGCTGAGGTTGGACTCCAACCTACAATCCTCTTGTCTCAGCCTCCCAAGTACTGGGATTACAGGCGCGCGCCACCTCGCCCAGAGGGAGATCTATATTATAGAAGGATATGTTATAGTGTCCCGTGAGCTGAGCAGAGGACCTGGGCTTGTGGACAGAAAAAGGCCAAACAAAGCAGAAACCAGGAACCAAAAGCAGATTGGTCCTCTCAAAGTTCTTTCCATATAGGGTTAAAACAGGGGGTGTCCTCATCATGCCTGGGCCCCTTCTGATTGGTTGTCCTGAATCGCCTGTTTTTTAGAATCTGGCCCTTTTCCGAGTTCAGCTGGGCAGCAGAGGCCCCATTCTGATCTGGTCCACCTTTGGGGGCCTAGCTCAGGAGCCTCGTCTAAACTATGACCTTCCTTCAATTTTGTTTAACAAGTCCTAGCCTTCCCGGAGTTTGAAGTCTTTACTGTACATCCTATTCTATGTATAAATCTAAAAAGTATCAAGGGTCTATGAGTAATGCTAGCTCCCGCCTACAGACGTAAATACCTCCCAACATTTTAAACTCTGTTCACTAGTTTATTTTATTTCCTTCTTACGTTGCACTCTGGTTGTGTGGATGAACAACCAGAACTTTGGGAAGTGGCCCACAATTCCTACAAATCTAATGCCTTTGTTAAAAGATAATTTTCAGAAAAAGGTAAAATGGTAACTCACACATACATAAAGATGAATGCATGTTAATGATTTCATTCACTCATCTTTGGAAGGGGGCACGAGAATCAGAAAAACAGACATGTGTAGGTCGGTAGGGAGAAAACTGGTTTCTTTTTTTTCTTTATTTATTTATTTTTTATTTATTTATTTTTTTTTGCGGTACCGGGGATTGAACCCAGGCGCGTTCTACCTCCGCGCTACACCCCCGGCCCTATTTTTTATACTTTATTTTGAAACCGGGTCTCACGAAGTTGCGGAGGGCCTCACTAAGTAGAGAGAGAGAGAGAAACAGGGAGAGAGAGAGAGAGAGAGAGAGAGAGAGGGCTGAGGCTGGCCGCGAACCCAGATCCTCCGGTCTCCGCCTCCCAAAGTACTGGGATTACAAGCGTGCACCACCACGCCTGGCAGAAAACTTGTTTCTTATGGATGGTGTGGGGAGCCACATGATGCTCTAGGAACAGGACAGAATTTGCATGTCTGTCCCTCAGCCACAGTGGAGGAGGCTCCAAGACCAGAAAGGTGACGCGCAGAGGACGTGGAGGAACGCCCTCTACACAACACAGTTTTCCATTGAAAGTGTAAAATCTGAACGTGAGTCTCTGAGTGCCCAGGTACTTAGTACTCAGTACCCTTTCCATGGAGGGCAAGCACCTGAGACAATGACTCAGCTACGCATTTCAGATTGAAGTGGAAAATCGGTTTGTTAGGCCAGATTCTCTTCCAATCGCATCAAAGACCAGGGGTGTTCAAATATATTCACAGTATATATAGAAGTCTCACAGTGAAGCATGATATTCTAATATTCTACCCATTTCTTTCTTTCTTTTTTTTTTTTTGCGGTACTGGGGATTGAACCCAGGGGCATTCTACCTCCGAGCTACACCCCCAGCCCTATTTTTTTATTCTTTATTTTGAAACAGGGCCTCACTAAGTTGCAGAGGGCCTCACTAAGTAGCTGAGACTGGCTGCGAACCCAGATCCTCCTGTCTCAGCCTCCCAAGTACTGGGATTACAAGCATGCGCCACCACGCCTGGTTCTTTTTTACTTTTTTTTTATGGTACTAGACATTGAGCACAAGAGTATTCTACCTCTGAGTTACACCCTCAGCCCTATTTTATATTTATTTATTTATTTATTTATTTTGCGGTACCGGGGATTGAACCCAGGGGCGTTCTACCTCCGCGCTACCTCCCCGGCCCTATTGTTTATACTTTATTTTGAAACCGGGTCTCATGAAGTTGCGGAGGGCCTCACTAAGTAGAGAGAGAGAGAAAGAGAGAGACAGGGGGAGAGAGAGAGAGAGAGAGAGATGAGGCTGGCCGCAAACCCAGATCCTCCGGTCTCTGCCTCCCAAAGTACTGGGATTACAAGTGTGCGCCACCACGCCCGGCTTATTTTTTATTTTGAAACAGCATCTCACTAAGTTGCAGAGGGTCTCATGAGGTTGCTGAGGCTATCCTTGAACCTGCGATTCTCCTGTCTCAGCCTCCCAAGAACTGGGATTACAGGTATGCGCCACCAAGCCCGGATATTCTACCCATTTCTATACTAAATTCCAGCCGATCCTGAGGAGGACAGAGGCCGCCCCCAGGGCAGGTGGCACCCAGCCAGTGTAGAATGCCAGGGCAGAAACCCTGCAGCCTGGGGTCTAACTGTGAGGTTTCCCGGCAGGGAGGGAGCCAGGACCCTCTGCAGCACCTGCCCTCTGAGGAAATCTCTTGGTCCGCCCCTATGAACCTCAGTTCTGCAGGAAGGTTTCCACCTTGAGATGGCAGAGGCTCCCAAGGCCCCAGACCAAAAGTAATCCTGCCTCCTCCCCGGGGCCCAAGTGCACACGTTTGGATGAAGCAGTCGAGGCTCCAGGACAGCGGTCACTCTTAGGAGACCTGATAAGGCTGCCCGTGTGGCTCCTAGCGCCTATGCCTGGCTGTCCCCCTCCCTGCAGGCAGGCTCCACAGTACCCTCCTGCCGGCCTCCAGGGGTAGAGTACAGGATGCAGGAGGCCAAACCTGCTCGGGCCTCTGCCCCAGCAGGCCTGTTGGTGGCCCTCCCAGGGAGAGGACATGGGCTGCAGGACTCAATGACCCAGCACGTGCCAGCGCCCCTCCCCAAACCTCCAATAGCAGCCCGGGGGCACTGCCATCGGCAGTCACGTGGGGAGCCATGCTGGGGGCCAAGATTAACTGGGTACGCGCCCCCTGCACTGCACCTACCCTGCGGTCCAACCCTGCCTGGCTTAAAAGCTCACAGCCCCTCTGGGCTGCTGGGAGGGACGGGGCAGGGTGGGAGAAGCCGAGATGGGGTGGAGCCTGTGTCCTTGTGTCCTTGGCAGGTACGCAGGTCCCTGGAGAAGAACGAGGTGACAGCTCCACTTCCATAGCAACTGCAGGTGACAGCAGTGCTGACAGGCGCTGGATGCACGTGGGCGAGCCACGTGAGGAGCCACATCTGCTCAAGACAAGGGGCGCCTGTTTTCTAGGCCACTGCGGTGCATTAAGGAAGCTGCCTCAGGGCCCAGAGCCAGCCAGCCCCCCTGTGGGGTGGCTCTACTGTGCATCCAGACTTCTGCTCCGGGGGACCGCGGCCCACAGAGCCCTGGCCAGAGCCCCAGCTGTCAGCGCAGCATCCCTGGGCCGGCCCTGTGGGAAGCCTGGGTTTCGCCCTGCCCTGGCCTGGCTGGACCACTCAACCTCCCGGTCCCCTGGCCTGTGCCTGGACAGGTCAGGGCCGTGGCCTCAGAGTGACAGCACCAGCAGGCTCCTCGCCTCTCCACGCCCTCAGTGCCAGTAGGTGGGCCACGCCCTCTGCCCACCCAGCATAAGAGGCCTTCAGTAGCCAGGCAGGGGCCTCCCTGTGATTGAGAGGGAAACTGAGGCATGGCAGCTCACTCAACCTGTGCTCCAGTATGTGCATCCCTACTGCAGCTGAGCTGGCACCTGTGACGAGTCCCTCCAACGCCCCCTGCCTTGCCCCCAACAACTAGGCAGGCTGCCCGGAGTGAGCGGGGCAGCCGGGGATCCCGACAGCCAGGAGGTGCCTGTCCCTTGCCAGGCCTGTCTCCCCAGGCCTCTTCCATGTCCTCCTGAAGCGCTCATGCCAGCTGGTAGCAGGCTGGCACGCTGGGCGGTGGCATGTGTCCAGGGAGAGGTGGGTGGGGCAGGCCTCATGGATATGCCCAGGATCAGCAGGGGCCTTCACAGTTGCAGGTGACAGGTGCCTGTGGTCCTGCAGACACCTCACACTGAAGGACTCATGGTGCAATGTTTCAGGACGCCCCCCACCCAGGACAATCAGGTCCTGACCTCCCGGGCCGCGGTCCCCGCTCCTGCACTTGCTGATGGGCCCTGAGGTTCCTGCAGGTCAGCAGCATGGGCATGTGGTGGCCTCTGCGTCCCCTCCCCCTCATCTCTTGACTGTCTGGCTCTCATCCTTCATGGAGTACAGCCCCCACTGCAGGCGCGGAGGTGCCTGGACATGGATGGAGATGGTGGGAGGCAGGAGCTTCCCAAAAGATTGGAGCCCCATGAGCCAACACCATTGACAACAGGGTCTGCCAGGGTCAGCTACAAATACCATGTCTGCAGTTTCGGGGTGCTGTGGGGATGCAGGAGGGGACTTTGCCATCCCAGGATCTCAGAGGCAGACCCCCAGGCAGGTGCTCTGCAGCCCACCTCTTAACAGAAGACGTGAGGCTCCTGGACCCCACATGGAACTGCGGACCATCCGCCCAGTGGCGGTCACCCGGACCTGTGGTTTAGCCAGTGCAGAGGACCCCACCAGCCGCCAGCTCAGAGTCATCAGAGATGGCCAACAGGGACCGTGGCTCTCATCATGTCCCCTTCCCTCGCTGCCACCATGACGTGCGTAGGTTGGGTGGGGGTGGGGTGGGGCAAAGCCACATTTCTGACCACTGTCATAGATGCTGGATTGACACCTTCACCTCTCAGGGGGAAAGCCAAGGTGGCCAAGCCTGCAGTTCCCTGAGTACTCTGGACCCTGCCGGGTGAGCCCCACCCCTCGTTTACAGGGCCCTAAAAAGAATATGTCCCCAAGGGCCAGCAGGTGGGGAGAGCGCCCTAGACAGCCAGAGAAGGTGGCACAGCCAGACCACAGGCCCCAGGCTACTCCAGTGTGTCAGAGCATAGCCCATGGCCGTGGGCTTAGTACCCCCACACAAGCTCAGCTCAGCCCAGCAGGTCAACAGTGAGGGAGGAAGGGAGGGTGGGTTCCCCCATCCCACGGGGCCTGCAGCCATACCCACATCTGCCAGCAGAGGGCGCTCCACACCCACGTGAGCAAGTGCCCAAATACCAGGAGTCTTATTCTTTTCTCACCCCCCCCCCC
Organism: Glis glis; assembly: GCA_004027185.1. Classification (NCBI taxonomy): domain Eukaryota; kingdom Metazoa; phylum Chordata; class Mammalia; order Rodentia; family Gliridae; genus Glis; species Glis glis. The sequence continues at coordinate 8,877 of PVJS01003386.1, forward strand.
AGCCTCTGGAGACCACCCAGAATCAACAACACCCAGCAAGACTCCAGAAAGACCTGCTGGCTACCACCCCGCGGGTGCTTGCTACAGTGACTTGGAAGTTTAAAGGCAAAGGTGTCCGGGGTGCCACTGCAGAACATGTACGTGCCGTGTCCTTTCCACACAGACACGCCATGATGATCCCTTCGCACCCCAGTCCTGTGTGTGCTGCCCACAGCACTCTACAGTGTCCAGAGAGACAGGAACCGAGCCAAGGGTTGGGGTGGCCGCCCTTTTCAGCAGTCCAGAGGGGCCGACACCCTGCCCCTGGAAGTGATGGGCGGTGAGCTTGGAAACCAGGCAGGGTTTGCCACCCCCTGTTGGTGTTGACCCCCAGCATGGCCCCCATGTGACCGCAGATGAGTCCAAGCTCTGAAGGGCGAGGCTTGAGCCCCACGGTCTCGGAGGGCCTCCTGGCCGCCATGGCTGGTTCAGACAGCCCGGAAGGCTGCTGTTGGCCAGCTCCCAGGTGAGGGGACATGCCTTGCAGGCACCTGTGCAGGCCGTGGCGGGGGCGGTCCTTGCACTTAAGTGGGTGCCAGGGTGCTGTGGGCAGCTCTGAGGTCTCCTGGTGCCACGGGCGCTCCTGTGTTCTTCGCTCGGCTGCACAGCCTCCAGGACAGAGGGCGTGAGTCTCCCGTGGCTGCTGCAACCAACAACCACAAACTTAAGAACTACCAAGTTAGGGGCCGGGTGCAGCTCGGTGGCAGAGCACTTGCTTAGTCTGTGCAGGTCCCTGGGTTGAATCTCCAGCACCACACACATGACAAACAAAACCACAAACTTATTGTCACAGTCCCAGGAAGTCTGATGGTCTCACTAGGCCAAGCTTGGAGTGCAGGCAGCGCTGTATTCTTCTCTGGACCTTCCAGGGGAAGCTCTGTTTTCTTGCCTTTCCCAGCTTCTAGAGAGTTCCTTGACTCCTGGTCCCTTCCCCCTCTGCCAGGCCAGCAGGCACATCTCTCTGACCAGCTGCCTTCAGGAGCCCCTCCGATCCTCCACACCCCTCCTTCTCCTTTTAGGATGCTGTGGTTGCACCGGACCCACCGGGGTGATCCAGCCAGTTCTGCCTAGCCTAATGTCAGCCGGTTCCACCTACAAATTTAATTCCCTTTTGCCAGTGAGGTGGTGGCCCCAGGTGCTGTGGTTTAGATGTGGACATCCTGGGCTTGCCTACCATGTGGGTCTCTTCCTGGGGAGGCCCTGCCCTGAGACAACTGCCAAAAGTACCCCAGGTGCCTGTCACACCCCAGGCTCATGCCAGGAGTCCAGCTTGGGGTGATGGGGGGAAAACAGCATGGCGTGGGGGGTTGTGGTGGTGATGCTGGGGACAGACCTGGGCTACCCCTGCAGGACAGATGGGGGCTAGTCCCCGGGGGAGTAGTAATGACCGGTGACCATGGACAGCAACACGCAGCACCGCACAGCTGCTTCTCCACCTCCTCTCCTTCCACGGGTGCATCCTGCAAGGTACAGGGGACGTGTTCAGGCAGCAGCTGAGGATGTGAACAAGGACGTAGCAGTCTGCATGGGCCCACGGCAGGACCCATGGTGGGACAGGGTCCATCCATGGAGTGGTGGCCCAAGCACCTTGAGTCTCGGCAGATGCCCTGTCCCCACTGATGGGGTGGAGGCAGCCGATCTGGGTGGGTTCTACATTCCCAGGGTCAGTGAGGGGCCTTCTGGGCTGTGTCTGACCAGAACTGCAGCTCTGTTAGGTCCCAGCAGGACCTGTCCCCATCCTTTGAACCTGGGGACACACCTGGGAATGCCCCAGGTGGGAGGCATGGTGGCTGCCACAGCCTCACCATCATCACCAGCCGGGTCCTGCCTTCCCCAAGACCTCTCAGGGTCTGTATGTCCCCGTTGACCTGCAGCAGATGAGGGAAGCACAGGCTGGCATGCCACTTGGAGGCCCTGCCCCAGCGACATGGGCCCAGGCCAGTCCAGCTCCCAGCTCCTCCTCTTCCCCTCCTCCCTCCGCGCCCAGCCTCGCCCTCCCAGTGCTCTCCATCTTTGGCCTCCCTCCTCTGAGGAGCCCTCCTGTCCCCTCCCTCCCCAGGGGCCCCTCTTCACCTCAGCCCCTCCCTCCACTCCCCTGGTGCCCCTGGATCCCTGAATCCCCAGCACTTACCCTGCTGCTTGGGAACGTGAGATGAATGAATGAATGAATGAATGAATGAGGGGCAGCCCACACCTGCACAGGACCTGACTGGTCACTGGGCCCTAGGGCCTGGAGAGGAGGCTGCCCTGCAGGGACCACAGCGCCTGGGGGCCAGCGAGGCTGCCTGGGTCTGAAGACGATGGTGTTGGGCCCAGAGGCCTTGGAGCTCTGAGCTGCCTTCTTTTGCTCAGAAGGGGCCTGTGCATGTCCTTGCCGCTCCAAGGACCTCGGTGGCACAGCCTGCCCCCGGTGGTGTACAGCAGGCCCGTCTGAGCAGAGTGCAGCCGCTGCCCTGCGCGCGGCCTGGTCCTGAGCTCATGCTTCTTGCGCTTCTCCAGGCGGGGGTGAAGTTGGGTTATTCAGCTCCTCCTCGAGGGATGGGGGGCGGCCTCCGAAACCAGGACAGATGGCAGCGCTTCTCTGGGGAGAGCTGAGAATGAGATCCATTAGGTCGTTTCTAAATTAGACAGAGGATGGTTGGGCTCCGTGGGCCCCGGTATCCCTGCGAGTCCGATTCCCAGCATTACAACACAAACAGGAGGCCCGGAGCTTCTCAGAAGGCCATGCCTCGGGGCGTGTGGCCCCAAATGAGGAAGTAATAGCAGGGACTTTGTGGAACGGACCTGACCTAGCCATGGGATGTGGGGTACTTCAGCTAAGGAGGAGGGAGGGATGGGGCAGCCGGGCACCGGTGTAGTGGGCAGGCAACATTGGCATGCAGCCCCCAGCCCCAGAAGAGGAGCACCTGTTGACACAGGGCAGGTCCCCTTGGGTGCCAGGCACCCTGTCCCCTCAGGAAAGTTCAGCCCCCAAGACAGACCTCCTTGGACCTGGGGGAGGCCTTGGTCTCAGGCCACAGTGGCACTAGACTGTGGTCAGGACTTATTTGCTCCCTCACCAGTAGGGGGCACTGGGAGTGACCAGTGCCACACAGCGACACTTGCTGACCAGGACTTGGGGGCCTGGGAGGTGATGGGAGCCCCCAGGTGGCCACCAGAATTCACCACCAAGTCCAGACAGTCATCCGCCACCCTATTTGCCAGTAGTGAAACAGGAGGCAGAACCTTCCGAGTCTCTTCTTCCCAGCTGAGGTTGAGGAAGCACCGCAGCCCTTTTGCCTCTGGAGGTGTTAGACGGAGCCCCCTCCACACGGGGGAGCCGGGTGTATCCCTTCCCTCGTTCTCCTGCTTCTACCCCCTCTCTGACCTCTCCAGAGATATCATCAGCTTCCAGCAATGTCTGGGAGAGGGGCCTGGGGAAAGGGGAGTGGACCTGGGGACATCCGGGGTGGCCCAGCTGGGTCAGGGTCACCATTCCCTAGCCCAAGTGCTCTGCCTCTTCTTGGAAGGTGGGACAGGAGAGGAAGGCCAGGTTCACACATGTGGTTCTGCCTTGAGACTAGACCCCAGAGCGGGATCAGTACCCACCCTGCTCTTCCAGGAGCTAACCAAGGCTGGGGCCACTAGGATCAGACAGACTCTGGACAGGGGCCATGCTGGACAGAGTGGAAAGCCGGATGGCCAGAGAGGCCCAGGGCAGCTTATTCAGTGCGCACCACCCTGTGCCTCCCTGAAAACTCCCAGGGAGTTTCCTGGGGTGTCCTGGCCCCCGAGCACCACCCCGTGTCTCCCCACAAGCTCCTATAGGTGTCCCGGCCCCCAAGAAGCACCCTGTGTCTCCCCACAAGCTCCCAGGGTGTGTCCTGACCCCAAGGAGAGTCCCAAGTCCTGACAGCTTTTGGCTGGTGACCTCTGGGAATTTGCCCTGATGAAGGTGGCATTCCCAAGGATTTGGGGGCAATTCAAGAGGGCACAAAGTATACCTGTGCTGGCCACTGACCCTCTCTCCCGGAGCACTAGGAGCTTTTGTGGGCCTGATGGCCACCAGCCCTGAACCACCCATGGCCTGACAGCCTCAGGCCAAACTCTGATGCACCTGGGCCCCACAGGCTGCCCCAACAACCTTAGCCAGCACCCCATCACCTTGGCGACCTGAGCCGGCACTGGGCATCGATGGAGGCTGGTGGGATTCCCTGGTTGCCAGTGGCCCGGGCCCGAGTCGGCTTGCTCACCTCAGCCCCCTTTGTCCCCTGGCCCCCAGTCCGTGGCCTCAGAGAGATCAGCTCAGCGCTCCCTCCCTGGATCCTGCAGCAGGCTGGGTGCTGTGTCCAGGGCTGCAGGTTGTGCAGCATGGCGAGGTTGAAGGGTTGCAAGCCTAGGCCTCCCATGCAGGGTGCTCTTCTGCCCCCCCCCAACTTGGGCTCTGGCTTCTGGCCCAGAGCCAGTGGGACTCTCCTTCCCAGGGAGGCCCAAGGGCGGGAAAAGGGCCAGGTCCTGCAGGTCTGTGGCTGGGTGGCAGCAGGGAAGGCGCTCCCTTAGGGTTAATGGAGTCCTTCAGGATGGTGGGCGCCACACTGCTCAGGTGCCTGGTGGCACGGTGACACCTCACAGCAAGACAGCCATGCAACAGCCCCGAGTTCAGGATGAAGGGGAGATGACTGCTTCCTCACCTGTCACGTAGCTTTGTCCCTCAGTCTGGGCAGTTTCCCAGGGAGCCTTCTTCTCAGGCCCAGCAGCCAGTTCCAGGAGTGCCAAAGCCGGGCCTTTGCAGCCTGGAGCATGGAGCCCCCTTCAGGCAGCACCCCCACCATCGCTCAGGAGGAGTTGCATGGGGGGGGGGGGTGAGCAGGGCTGAATTCCCAAAGGTAACCAAGGTGGTACCTTTCCAGGAGAGGAGTTGACACAGGGGAACTGTGGCTGTGTCCAGACAGGGTCCCCAGGGAGGGAGGAGGGCTCCGGGCTGTTGGGCCCAGGCTGAGCCGCTTTGGGGCTGGCTGGGGCTGCGACACTGTGGACTTTAACAATGTCCTTGCCACAGCTGGAGAAAGTGAGGCTGAGTGGCTGAGTCGCTGGCCAGGGTCACCAGCCTTAGTGGCAGCACTGGGCCATCTGGGACCGTGATGCCCACGCACCACTTCCCCCGCAGCTCCAGAGCCTGGAGCTCCAGCCCCAAATGTTCCCATTGCGGGCCCTGAACCTAGAGGTTCAGGATACAAGTTGGGCAGCAGCTCCCCCCCTGCTGGGGGCCAAACACCCCCCAAGATGAGCACCCCCCAGTGGGCCCGCTCACCGCTGGGAGGAGGCGACAGAGGAGCTGCGGTCGGAACTGCCTGGTTCTGCCCACACGTTTGGAAGGGCCGCTGCAGGCTCAGCCAGCGCCTCATGTTCTCTGGCCGAGGTGAAATCCAGCATGTTCTTCCAAGCCTGGAAGTAGCCCAGCTCCAGAAGGAGGTGACCTGGCCTCCCCCTGGCCGGGTGGAGCCATCTCGAGCTTGGCTCAGAAACAGCCCTTCTCCTCCAGCACTGTGCTCCAGCACTGTCTGCTCTGCCCGGTGAGTGCAGGGACTGTTGGTCAAGGGCAGGCGCAGCCAGGGCAGCAGACATAGGTCGGCGCTGGCAGGCATGGGGCGCCCAGGAGGAGGAACTTGGGTTGGTGAGGAAGCCAGGCCTGAGTGGGATGTCAGTGCTGGGCAGGGTGCAGAGGGAAACTGAGACCTCATGGTGTAGTCACCTGCCCTGGAGCATGGAGCTGGACCCCGCATCTCCTGGCCCTCTGATCCAGGCCCCCGTGCTTCAGGAAGCTGGTGGCTGTGTCTGGAGGGCCTGGGGTTCAGGGGGGCTACTCTCCCAGAGAGCGGGGAGGGGTGTCCCACTCCTGCCCCTGGGCACCGGGCCTCCTGGAGGCGGGACAGCTGCTGAGGTCATTCCCTCAGGGCCGCGCTCACTGCTGGCCCTGTGGTGGGAAAGGAAGTAGCCGGACCTGGCTCTGAGCAAGCCCATCTGGTTTTCTTCTCTGGCTGGGAGTCCAAAGGAGCCTGGGCCTGCCCCAACCCGGAAGCTTCCAGGATGCTCTGCAGGCTCAGGCAGGCCCCGCCTACCTGCCCAGGCAGGGGGAGGGCCCTCAGCCCAGGACGCTGGGAATCACAGGGACTTGGAGACAGTTGCTTGCTAGCTGGGGTCTCCAAGCCCACCCTGGCTTCACGGGCCTCACTTTTGCCCCTGTGAGGTGTGACACGAGGCCACGAGGATCATGTGGACAGCCAATCCCAGCCCAGAGAGGCTCACTGGCCACACCCTTCCCCAGGGGAGGCTGCCCCAGGGCTCCGGCTGCCTCTAGCTTGGCCAGCCCCCAAGCCCTCTCTGCAGGCCTGGCCCAGGATGGCCATGTGTGGAGACCAAGGGCCTCAACCCCCAGACCTCTGCCTGGGTCCAGCACAGCCCAGTGCAGAGCCTGCCTGTCTGCTCCCTGTCAGCCCTGCAGGGTCCCCAGCTCTGTTCCGTGCCCAGAGGTCATCGGCCTTCCTTGGGGGACCATGAGGCTGTTTTGCAGAGTCCTGGGATGCCTGTGGCCATCAGCAGGGAGTCAGGAAGCTCCCTGCTTGCACCACTAGAAAACTGCCCAACGGCCAGCACACAGCCAGCTGCCCTGCTCTCCGCACCCAGGGCACTGCCCCCAGCCATGGCCTCTGACCACAGCCAACAGGCCTGCATGCCCCGCCTGTGCTCATGCCACCCATCTCCTCTGCCCTCTGGGAGGGCCACGTGCCCCCTCCCCAGGGAGCTCACTGCCCCCGAACGCCCTTCGCCCGTGCGGCCCCCTCCTCTTCCCATGCATGGTAGCACAGCCTGCCCCTCGAGACTCAGCCCCTTCCGGGTCTCTTGGCTCCACTCAGAGCCACTGAGAGCATCGCAGCCTCCATCAGGCTCCCGGTTCCAGCCGGGGACACTCAGCCTTGCAGAGCCCTCCTGGCCCTGCAGCTCGCGGCTCCCTGGCCTGTGCGCTCAGGGCGGGAGGAGGCCAGGCCATGCTGTCTGCTCTGGAGGCCATGGGGAACGCTCCGTCTCAGGGCTGGGCACTGGCATTCCTGCGAGGGGCAGCAGGAGCACACATGGGATTCGTCTCCCTGATATCAGAAGAGGCCAGGCAGACTGGGGTCTTCCCAGTGAGAACTTGGGGGAGTCCAGCAGGTCACCACCATCCATGGCCCCAGAGAGCCCCACCAAGCAGAGCACGGATGACCACAGGCTGCTCCCACTGGAGCCACGCAAGTACAGGTGTGGGACTCGGCGCCCACTGTGGGTCCTCCGCTGTGACCGTTACAGGCCGACCCGGGTCAGGATCACTGTCCTCATTTTACACGCAGGGAAGCAGATGCACAGGGACCCCACGCAGGAAGCATGTGGGGGCTGGCCTGGCATCCAGGCAGGGGCCACATCTGGTCCTGTAGGGCGCGAGGGGTGAGAGGCTGAAACTTGGAGCCCATAGGGTTATGGCTGACTGGTCCCTTACCCAGGAGGTCCTGTCCTGTTCTGAGAAAGGGTGGGCAGGGGACAGGGCCTGCAGGTGGGCTGCAGGAGCCTGCTGGGTGTGTGGGCACAGCAGGGGCCGGGGTCGGGCTTGTCTATCCTGCAGCCAGCACCACAGCCCACAGCCAGGTGAGCAGGGCTGGGGTCTGGGCCACCAGGTGGGAGTCAGAGGTGGTGTCCACGCAGGGCCCCAACCTGGAGCCGCCACACTTTCTGCGCTGGATTGTGACTCCCCGCTCCCCGGCCTGCCAGGCCTGGGTCTCAAGGTCCCTCTTGGACTCCATGCAAGGGCCTACCGAGACCTCCAGGGTCCGTGCTGAAAGATTAGAGTGTCCCCCCGTGTGTGACTTGAAATAAAAACAGTACTGAGCCATAAAATACGTGAGAGAAGGTCAAAGTTCTGTTCTTTCCCACAGTGACGACTTGGATGCCTTTTCTAAAATAACAAATATCAAATCCTTTCTAAAAGAGTCCCTGTGCCCCCCCCCGCCCTGTGGTGCCCAAGGCCGTGCCCTGCCCAGCACCAGGCAAGCTACAAGCTGGCCCTCCAGCTGACTCCTGACCGGCCGAGGCTGCTGGTCTCCATCGCCAGGGTGGGAACCCGTGGCCCCAGCCTGGCCAGCTCCTCATTTATTTATTTATTTATTTATTTATTTATTTATTTATTTTTGTCAGTACTGGGGATTGAACCCAGGGGCATTCTACCTCCAAGCTACACCCCCAGCCTGATTTTTTAATCTTTATTTTGAAACAGGGAGGGTCTCACTAAGTTGCGGAGGGCCTCACTGAGTAGCTGAGGCTGGCCACGAACCTAGATCCTCCATCTCAGCCTCCCAAATACTGGGATTACAAGCGTGCGCCACCATGCCCGGCCCTATTTTATATTCTTTATTTTGAAACAGGGTCTCACTAAGTTGCGGAGGGCCTCACTAAGTAGCTGAGGCTGGCCATGAACCCAGATCCTCCGGTCTCAGCCTCCCAAGTACTGGGATTACAAGCGTGTGCCACCACGCCCAGCTCGGCTCCTCTCTTAGAGATGTCCCACAACAGCTCCAGGCCCCATGAGCCCCAGGGACTGAGCCCAGGCACCAGAACCAGCCTTGTCTCTCTCACGTCTCTCTGCTCCGCCCCACAAGGACCCACCCTGCAGGACCCAGACCCGGACCGAGAGTCCCTCCAATGCCCAGCTCGGGCTGGTCCCCACCTGTGTGGGTGGGCAGGACAGCAGATGGGGCCACACGCTTGCAGGGAGTCCCCAGCAGACGGGGGCGTTTACCCACAAGGAGGGCACATGACCGGCAGAGAGACACCTGCTTCCCCGCAGAGCCATCAATCAGCCTCTGTGTCGAGCCACGAGCCCCTTCCCCACACCAGCCAGTCCTGGAGGTGGACAGCAGGTGCCGCGTGTATCCAGAGTGGCCGGACGAACCCCCTGCACCCCCAGCACAACCAGAAAGGTGGGGGCAGGGTCTGGGGCAGTTCCTGGCCCCATTGGCTCAGCTCTCCAGTGCAGTGGGGGCAGGATAGCCAGAAAGGGTCACCCCTGTGAGACCCAGCAGCTCCCTCCCGGTCCAGCCCCCTCCAGGAACCCCAAGTCCACTTCCAGCCCACCAAGGTCATGTGTCAAACACTGAGCTGGGGGCTCCCTTTAGGCAGAGACAGGGCAGGGCTCACAGCAGGTGACACCTGGGTGACAACCTGATAGGGGAGGACAGCATGCCAGCACTCAGCCATTTGCCTAAGGAACAGAGGTCTGAAGAGCCACAGTGGAGCCTTCAAGAGGGCATGGTGGAGCAGAGAGGCAGGCTCAGGCAGGCTGCCTCCTGGGCCTGGACTTTTGAGGTGAGGAAGGGGGTGGCCCTGTGGGGCTCGGTGCTAGGTTGGCCGCCCATCCCACATCAAGGGCTTCCAGCCACAGCTGACCTCTGCCCAGCCCACATGCGCCATCCTAGGGAAGAGAGGGGAGACCCTGGGGGCCAGCCCCTCCCTCATCCCAGCCCTCCCCACAGGCTGCTCATGCCACGGCGCCCCAGATTCGCTTCTGGAAATACACTTGCAATTAACTTGAAAGGCCCAGCGAGCTGCCCACAGAGGAGAGGTGACACAGTTACACAACATCTCATTACTGCACTCCCAGTGGCCCAGGAAGACACTGGCCCTGCCTGTGTCCCCATGCCAGTGGCCTCCTGACCGGAAGTGGGAGGAGGGCAGGGCCAGCCCCGCAGCCTTGGGGTCGGCGTCCCAGGAGTCTGCAGAGTCCCCTCAGCCTGCCCACCCCAGGCTGGGCTCTGGCTCTTTCCTTTGCTAGGCGTTTGCTCAGATGAAAACTCAGGGTGCTTTTTAAGTTTTCCCTTAAAATAGCGTTTCCTAGCCAGGCGTGGTGGCGCATGCCTGGTATCCCATTACTTGGGAGGCTGAGACAGGAGAATCGCAGGTTCAAGACCAACCTCAGCAACTTAGTGAGACCCTGTTTCAAAATAAAAAATAAAAAGGGCTGGGGGTATAGCTCAGAGGTAGAATGCCCCTGGGTTCAATCCCCAGTAACCCCCCAACCCCCCTCCCACACACACATAGTGTTTCCTGACTTTAATGATAAACTGATTTATCGATACTGTCGAAAATTTATAAAATAGAAGAAAACTGCAATGTCACTCAAAAGTCCAGAGCAGGAAGGAAGAGTGGGGAACACATTCGCTGTGACATATCTGCCGCTCGGGACTCCTGGTGACCAGGTCCATGCCATCTTGCGGTCAATGATGGGGATCAACAGGGTCCCTCTCATGACCATGATGCCCAGACCTGGCAGGGGCACCCACAACCATGTCAGCCACCAGCACTGCCCGGCGGGGTGAGATGGGACTGTGGAGAGAGCCGGACAGGAGTCCAGCCAGGCAGGCCGGCTCAGGGCTGGGCGCAGATGGGATCTGAGTAAGATCTGACTGTACAGGGGGCAGTGGGGCCTGGGGAGACTGCTCAGGCAGGGCACAGAGCATGTGCACGAAGGGTTGGTGGCTGGAGGACCTGGGGCGGGTCCCAGAGGCCCAGCCAGGTGGGCAGCGTGGGGCAGGCAGAGGACCAGCTGAGGTAAGCAGGGCTTCGGTACCTCGGGGACAGCCTGGCCGCAAACCCACCTCTGTGCTTGGACTTGCAGCAGTTCCCTGCGCTCTGGAGTGAATCTCCAGGGCAAACTGCCTATTTGTTTAAGAAAATATGTTAATGGGCCTTTTGGTTCTGCAAGGGAAATCCCAGACGCATTCTGGAACAGGGATGGACACCGGGTCCTAGCAGCCTCAGTAAGAGGAGGCGTCCCACTGGGGCAGGAGCTGCTCACAGGTAAGGGGGAGGGTTTGGGGCCCAGGACTTGGGGGAGGGGAGAAATTCAGTAAGTGATTGATTTTGTGGTACTGGGGATCGATCCCAGGGCCCAGGGCTGCTCTACCACTTAGCTACACCCTCAGCCCTCTTTTAATTTTTCGTTTTTGAGACAGGGTCTCACTGTTGCCCAGGCTGGCCTTGAACTTGCGATCCTCCTGTTCCAGCCTCCCACGTACTGGGATTGCAGGTATGCATCACAGTGCCTGGCTGATTCTGCCTCATTTTACTTTACTTTCTCTGATGACTAGAAAGTTTGTGAATTTTTGCTTTAGACATTTGATTTATTTTAAGTTGTTTTATCCTGGTGTTTCTCTGTTTCCCATTGGAATATTTGCCTTTTTGTTAGTTTTGGAGCTCTTTATCTGTTGCAAACATTTTTTTTTCCTGTTTGTCACTTAGCTTTTTTTTTTTTTTTTTTTTTGCAATACCGGGGATTGAACCCAAGGGCATTCTACCTCCAAGCTACAGCCCCAGCCCTATTTTTTATCCTTTATTTTGAAACAGGGTCTCACTAAGTTGCGGAGGGCCTCACTAAGTAGCTGAGGCTGGCCGTGAACCTGGATCCTCCGGTGTCAGCCTCTCAAGTACTGGGAATACATGCGTGTGCCACCACGCCTGGCATGTCACTTAGCTTTTAATTTAAGGAATTCATTGTGCGTGCGTGCGTGTGTGTGTGTGTGTGTGTGTGTATGTGTGCGTGTATGCGTGTGTGTGTGTGCATGTGTTAAAACTGCAAGCACTTAAATTTATCCATATTTCCCTTTGATGATTCTTCTTTAGGCTTATGCTTAGAAAGTTGGTATCAAATTCAAAATTGGTGCAACACCTATATATGCATTTTTTCTTTATAGCGTGATTTTCTTTTTATTTATTCTTTAATCCACCTGGACTTCATTTATCTGAATACTTGGATAGGAATATAACTTTATTTTTTTTTCTCCAAATAATGCAGCAATTACCCCAGCAGCTCTTGCTTGTATTCAGCGTGTGGCGGAGTAGGGCTTCATGAAGGGCTACTGCAAGGTGTGGGCAGGGTTTAGGGAAGCCCAGAGGACGAAGCCAATCCCTAGGACCGGGAGGTCGAGGTGAGGAGCTGGGGGAGCCAGGAGAGCTCTGGGGACATAGGAAGCCCCACGTGGCTACAGCCTTGGAGGAGAAGCTAAGCCCGTGCAGAGCAGCCTGGTGGCCTGCCGGGTGGGGTGGGGAAACGAGAAGCTGGCCCATTGCCTTCCATCGCCCTTTCCCACCAGCTCCTCCCTTTGCAGAACCTGCTCTGAAAGCTGTGAGTGCAGGATTTCATTGGGGTCACCACGGGCGGGGCCCGGGGACATCACCCAACGCATGCTAAACTCTTTAACAGTGACAATTAAAACTAGAAGTCGCAGGGCAATGTCTTCAAAATTCTAAGGTAAAACAGTCTTAAACCTGAATTCTTCACGCAGCCGAGCTAGGCCGGCCGCAGGAAGCACAGCCACATGCGGGTATCTTCTCCCTGAGGCTGCTGTGGGGAGCCCGTCGGAAGGGACGTTGGTGTGTGATGCCAGAGGAGGAGTGAGCGGCAGGCGGAAAACCCAGCACAGGGAGGCCTCTGCCTCTGAGTAGGGATGGTGGGCAGGCAGGCCCTGCCTCCAGGAAGAGCCAGAGGGCCTGTGACTCCCACCACAGGCCTGGAGCGGCTCTCTATCTGGCTGCTGGCTGAGGGCCTTGGGCCCAGAGAAGAGACCTCTTCTGAGAAGAGAAGCCAGCAGCTGGGTAGGGTGGCGCACGCCTATAATCCCAGAATTTGGGAGGATCACAGGTTCAGGGACAGCCTCAGCAACTTAGCAAGACTCTGTTTCAAAATAAAAAATAAAAAGGAGTAATGGCCAGCCAGCGCAGTGCTGGCTTTCCCTGGAGACGTTCACAGAGCCTGGCTGCTTTGGAAAGGCTGAGACATTTTGGGGCACAATGGCATCTCTGGCCATCCCATTCATCAGAGAGGGAGCCTCTCTGGCCACCACGACTCCATCTGTCAGGACTCCCCCAGATCCTAAACCGAGAGGGAGGAGTCTGGAGGTAGGGTGGCAACCTCACACTGGCCTTAGGGCCTAGGAGCCTGAGACCTGCCAGGCGCCCGCCACGCCTGCAGTGGGTAGACAAGAGGCAGAGGAGTGTTCCTGAAACTGCAGGCTGCCTCCACCCAGCTCAGCACTCCCTGCTCTCCCCTGGGGAGGGAAGAGGAGCCCTGCTGGTGGGAGATAAGGCCATCTGGCCCCACTAGTTCTTCTATGTAATAAGCGATTATTAGATATGGGAGGGGCAAGAAGTATGACCAATCACTAAGATAAAAAAATTGACAATGAGGCAAGAGTGAGCAGAGGAGGACTTCAAAACAACTATGATAACTGGATGTGGTGGTGCATGCTTGTAAACCCAGTACTTGGGAAGCTGAGACCAGAGGATCTGGGTTCGCCGCCAGCCTCAGCTACTTAGTGAGGCCCTCCGCAACTTAGTGAGACCCTGTTTCAAAATAAAGAAAAAAGAAATAGGACTGCAGGTGTAGCTCAGAGGTAGAATGCCCCTGAGTTCAACCCCCCAGTATCGCAAAAAAAACAACTATGATGAAGATTTTATAGAAAATTGAGGAAAGGATGGACTAAGTTAAATGGAAAGATGGAAAATTGCAGCAGAGACTTGAAATCTTAAAAATTATGTAATTTAAATTATTTTAAAAATTTATATAATACTCAATATTTGAAATTAACAACTCAATAGTTTTTGGGGTTTTTTGTGTGTGTATGTGGTACTGGGGATTGAACACAGGGGCATCTCTACCTCTGAGCTACACCCCCAGCCCTATTTTTATTTTTCATTTTGAAACAGGGCCTCACTAAGTTGCTGAGGTTGGCCTTGAACCTGCGATCCTCCTATCTCAGCCTCCCAAGTACTGGGATTACAAAGTGTGCACCACCACACCTGGCTTCAATCAGTAGTTTTAACAGCAGGTGGATACAGCAGAACACAAGATTGGTAAGCTGGAGAATTTGTTAATAAAAAATATCCAAACGGAAATACAGAGAGCAAAAACAGGGGAAAAGAAACAGAGAATCATATAGACCATACTCAAAAGTTCAAATGGAGAAAACGAATGGACAGAAGCAATGTGCAAAAGAACTGAAGAAAGACACCAACCCATGGACTCAAGAGGCTCCACACACCACAAGCAGACAAATCAAGCTAATGAAAAGCGAAGCAAGTATTAACTCCAGGAAATTATAAAGTCACATAACACAGGAAAATTCTATTTCATGGCCCCAGCTCTGAATGACATTTACCCAATCCAATAACATAAACACTGGTTTTGACTTAATAAAAATTTGTGATATATCCTATAGCAATTCAGAAGAGAAGTTCCTGGATCTGTGTGGTGATGGGGGCATTGTAAGAGAGCTTACCTGTCAGCTCCCAAACTAGGACGTGGATAGATAATATGTAAAGCTGAACAGTCAAGTATGTTATGCAGAAATGTACTGATAAATAGCTGAAGACATTTCTAAAAATTGCTGAGCATGGTGGCCTCTGGAGAGTAGGAACTTTCTTTGTGTGTGTGTGTGTGTGTGGTACTGGGGATTGAACCCAGGTTCATTCTACCTTTGAGCTACTCCCCCTGGCCCAATTTTTTTTCTTTATTTTGAAACAGGGTCTCACTAAGTTGTGGAGGCCTCACTAAGTAGCTGAGGCTGGCCGTGAACCCAGATCCTCCGGTCTCAGCTTCCCAAGTACTGGGGTTACAATCGTGCGCCACCACACCCAGCTCGGAACTTTCTAATAGAGGGATTAAGTAAGGAACTACATCGTTTGGTGATAAGCTTTGTCAACAACCTAGCGAGACCCTGTTCCAAATAAAAATAAAAAAATAGGGCTGGAGGTGTAGCTCAGAGGTAGAATGCCCCTGGGTTCAATCCCCAGTACCACCAAAATTATAATAATAATAATGATAATAATAATAATAAGCCTTGTCAAACAATTTGACTTTTTTTTTGCGGTACCGGGGGTTGAACACAGGGGCGTTCTACCTCCGCGCTAGGCTCCCGGCCCTACTTTTTATACTTTATTTTGAAACTGGGTCTCACGAAGTTGCGGAGGACCTCGCTAAGGAGAGAGAGAGAGAGAGAGAGAGAGAGAGACAGGGAGAGAGAGAGCAAGAAGCTGAGGCTGGCCGCGAACCCGGATCCTCCGGTCTCCGCCTCCCAAAGTACTGGGATTACAAGCGTGCGCCACCACGCCCGGCTAAACAATTTGAATTTTAAAATTAAAATAGTTTTTATTAAATTAAGGATAATGGATAGCAAACATTCCTGGTATTACTCAAAGCACAAAGCAAACACTTTAAAAACTATGCTTCTCTGAGCGACACTTAGTGGTGCACACCTGTAATCCCAGTACTTGGGAGGCTGAAACAGGAGGATCGCAGTTTTGAGGCCAGCCTCAGCAACTTAGTGAGACTCTGTTTCAAAATGAAAAATAAAAGATCTGGGGGTGTAGCTCAGAGGTAGAATTTTCCTGGGTTCAATCCCGAGTATCTCCCCAATAGATAGATAGATAGATATAGATGTAGATACATACACATATGCATATACTTCTCTGTTAGAAAATATTTGTTAAATATGCTTTTCACCTTCATCTTTGTTATGGTCTCTGTCTTTCATGATGGAGGAGCTCTTCAGAGGCCCCAAGTGGGTTATGTGTGCGCACATGTATGGGTGTTATGTGTGCACACACATATGGGTCATATGTGTGCAGGTGCACATGTGTATATGTGTGAACAAAAGTGCAGGGCATGAGAATGTCTGTGTACACATGCGTGTGTTGGGGTGTGTGAAGGTGTCTGCATGCACACTGGTGCACGTGCATGTGTACCTGCCCGTGTGTGTTTCCTGTGTGTTCATCCTGCAGGCAGGAGACCCCACACACCTGCCGAGGCGGGACATCTGCTTTCCACCGTAAGCGGCAGGTGGCCGTCGCACCAGCCCTTGCCACCCAACCTTGGCCAGCTTTTCCTCGTGTTTTGCTTCTGGCCTTTAGACGCCTTGATAACCCAACTCAGGGGTCTCCCTTCTTTGTAGTGCCTAAGGCCAGAGATGAACGCCCACTCCTGCTGTCCTGCTGTGCCCGGGTGTGACACATGCCTCCCCTTGTCACACCTACCCCAAGCTGGGCTGTGTCCTGGGGATCCAGTCCCTGGATGGACACAGACAGGTGGTGCTCCTCCTTGGGCCTCCTGAGCCCAGGCTGGGCCTGGAGGAGGATATGGGCCGGGACGCATGCAGTCTCTTGGCCTCCTGGCACCAGGAATTGCGCTCGCTGGCGGTCTCTGTCCTGCGTTCTGGCCCTTGGAGGATGCGCTGTGTTCTTTAGATTCTGTGAGCTCCTGTCGGTGATCAATAAGCCATTTACAGCTGCAGACAGAGGCTGACGGCCCTGTGGCATTTCGCTGGAGGAGAATTAATCAGCAGCAACCTTTGCGTCTGTCAGCCGCTGGCTCACTCGGTGCTCCGCCAGCCGGGGCTCTGGCCCTATGTTAGTCAGAGCAGCTGCTCAGGTCCTCGGCAGCTGGGAAGGGCTGGGGTCAGGGCTGCAATTCCTAAGGACGTGTCTTCCCCACCGCTTGCACACAGTAGACGCCTGTCACAGGAGCAGCGTCAGGCACGTGGGTCTCCCACAGCCTGGGGAGGAGCTGGTGGGGTAGGAGCCCTCTCCACCATACCGAGCACCCTTGAGCCCACCCAGTTGGACCCCTGTGCAGGACACCAGGAGGTGGGACAGGCTCCTCCTCCACACCCACCCTCAGCCTGGTGGCCAACCTTTACCTGCGCTACTGGTTTTTGTCCCCTTTCCCCCAGTCTAGGGTCTCCCCAGGTCCCACCCCACTTTGGCACTCTGGGACCCCAGCCTCACCTCCTGCCAGCTCTCATCTCTGCCCCAGCCCCCACCTGGGACCCACTCCTCCACATTCCTGGGCCCTTGGGCCTCGCCTCCTCCAGAAAGCCCACCTCAGCCTCTTGGGCCCCCACAATTTCCCTGCTCCAGGAGGGAGGGCGGATGCTGTCCACAGAGCGAGGTCTCTGAGCCCGAAGGGACCTGGCCCTGGTCACAGCACCTTCTTGTGAGGCACGTGTCTGCAGAGCATTCTCCTGCAAGCCGGGAAGGCCCTGGCAGCCCTGTCCGGGGGCAGAGAGGACTATGCTCCAGATGTTCCTGTCTCCAGCAAAGAGCTTTGCCTGCGTGGTGGGGGCGGGGCAGAGAGGCCCAGCCTGTGGCTGGTCAGCATGGGGGCATGACAGGCAGACGCTATGCCAGTGGGGGACTCACACAAGATCCACCTGGCCTGTCTCCCTGGTGAAACAGGGGCTGGAGGGTCCCACCGCCCAGCCATCTCGGGTCTGAAGGGAACCATGGCACCCAGGAGGTGGCCCTCAGCAGCCGGGGTGACAGCCTGGTCCACACAGGCCCCTGGGGCAAGGACGGGCTTGTGCTATAGGATCCAGGGCTCAGGTGGGTGCGTGAGACACAGCCCTGGGTTGGGTCCCTCTGGTGACCTTGCCCTTCATCAGGAGTTGGAGTAAGAGCCGTTGTCCCTTCCCTGTAGTGGGGGGCTGTGTGACCATGGTGTCTGACCCCTCCTCTTCTATCCCCTGTGCTGGCCAGGACTGAAGACAAAGTCACAGGCCAGAGCCACCAAGTTGCACATTCTGCTAGCCAGGGAGGAGGGCACAGGGCGAGAGGGCAAGAGGGAGGAGGCCCCGCTCAGCTTCCAAGGGGAGTTACTCTTCCAGCTGAGTGTGAGGCAGCTGACACCCACGTCCTCGTCCCACGAGCAAACGAGGACCTGCACACCGCCTGTCCCGTCGTCAGCCTGAGGAGGGGAAGCCGGGCCTGGACTGGTGGGCCTGGGAGGCTTCCAGGAAAGGGCTGTCTGCAGGCGCAGAGGCCTGGCACTGCCTGCAAAAAAGGATGAGGTCCTCCCTGGGGCCACCCTGTGGGAGACTCAGGGAAGGCAAGAGTGTGGGCGAGGCTGGAAGAAGTGTCCAGGTCCCCTAGAGCCGGCGTCCGTTCAGATCACTGTGCACTGCTAAAATAGGATTGCTGTGGCTACATTGACAGATGAGGTAGACATCCCTCTGGTTCTGAGGTTTTGGCGGCCTGGGGACTGTGAGGCATCTTCCCGCTAAACGCATAGGGAACACTTGGGACAATAACCGCACATCCCCATGTGATGCTGGTTAGTGACTTTCAGTGAGCTGGTTCTAAATAAACTGTTTTCAGACCAAAATGCAACTTGTTTGAAGTCAAAACAAGATTTTACAAGTAGCCTAATAATCTAAAATAATAAAAAGAATCTCTACAAATCAACATTTATTTGGAAAATAAAGTAGGCACTTCTAAATGACACGTGAGTTAAAGAATAATGCATAATAGAAAATAGAAATATTAGCCAGGTGTGGTGGTGCATGCCTGTAATCACAGTACTTGGGAGGTTGAAATAGGAGGATCACAGGTTCGAAGCCAGCCTCAGCAATTTAGTGAGGCTCTCAGCAACTTAGCAAGACCTTGTTTCCAAACAAAAAATAAAATAGGCTGGGTGTAGTGGCACACACTTGTAATTCCAGTACTTGGGAGGCTGAGACAGGAGGATCGCAGGTTCGAGGACAGACTCAGCAAGTAGTGAGACTCTCAGCAAGCTTGGGAGACCTTGTTTCAAAAATGAAAATAAAATATGGCTGGAGATGTAGCGCAGAGGTAGACGCCCCGGGTTCCATTCTCAGTATCAAAAATAAATAAATAAATAAATAAATAAACAAACAAATAAATAATAAATAAAATAAGGCTAGGGGTGTAGCTCAGAGGTAGAATGCCTCTGGGTTCAATTCCCAGCAAAGAAAGAAAGAAAGAAAGAAAGAAAGAAAGAAAGAAAGAAAGAGAGAGAGAAAGAAAGAAAGAGAGAGAGAGAAAGAAAGAAAGAAAAAAAGAAAGAAATGTTTAGAACTGGGCTATAATAAATGTACTACATGTCATATATGTAGTATGTGAGACTCTATAGTTACACACTAAATACATATATAAATATAAATATAAATATATTATATTTATAGTTACACACTAAATACATACAATCTTGCTATTATCTGAATGTCCCCTTAAAACTTATGTTGAGGTTTTGGGGGTGTATTCAACTCAGTGGTAGAGGGTTTGCCTAGCATATGTGAGGCCCTGAATTCAATACCTAGCACCATAAAAGAAAGAAAAAAGAAAAGAAGAGAGAAAAGAAGGAAGGAAAGAAGGAAGGAAGGGAGAAAGAAGCTGGTATTGAAATTTAATTGCCATTGAAATCTCACCTGTTGGGAGGTGAGACCTTTAACTAGTGATTAGGTCTGCCATTGTTGTGCCCTTGGGCTAGTTATCACAGGATCAGCCCCACTCTTGATAAGATCTGGATCCTGATAAGATCCAGACTCCTGATAAGAGGACTCCAGATAAGAGAAGAAATTGGTTCTGCCCAATTCCTGTCTCTCTGTTCTGCCTTGCCCTTCCACCAGGACAGGACGCGGCCTGAGCCCTCTCCAGATGTGCCAGATGTGGTGCCAAGACTGTGAGGAGTGAGTTTCTTTCCCTTATAAACCACCCAGTCTGTGGTATTATGTTACGGTAGCAAAACAAACTGTCATACAGTGGTACTCAGGACATTATATAAGCTTAAAAGAAGAAAAGAATGAAAAATTAATGAGCCAGATATCCAACTCAAGTGAGAAAAAGAACAAGAGGCAAAAGTCAACAAAAGGAGGAGAGAAGAAGATACGGACGTGAGCAGAAAGTAATGAACCAAGGAGGATCAAGGCGAAGGCCCGCTGATGCTTGGAAAGTGGTGGGGTCCCCTGCAAGAGTGACGAGCGAGAGGGAGGTAAGAGGCTTTGGGAAGAAAGTGGGGACTCAGGTGACATGCAAGAGTTTTAAAAGGTAAAAATATCACAAACCAATCAACTTGAAGTCTTATTCAAAACGGGTAAGATTCTCAATGACTAAATTTCCAGAAATTAGGAAACTGGATAAATTTCTTGAAAATTATAACTTAAAAATTTGATTCGAGAGGAAAGAAGTGACCTACACTTCTATAGCCATTATCCTCCTACAGGAGACCCTGGGCTGACGGGGGTGGGAGACTGCTGAGCTGCAGAGAGGAGGCAGGTGCCAGCAGCTCCGCCTCCCTCTAGTCCCCGAAAACCAGGATGAAGATCTATAGAAGGCGCCCTGCCCAGCCCCGGGGGACAGGACGGTCAATGCAGGACAGCGTGAGACCCTCTGGGGCTGGAGACCACGAGGCCACATCAACTAGCCTTCCTAGCATCTGCCAGCTAGGCGCCTTCCCCAGGTGCTGCCCAGACACCCCAAACTGTTCTGTTCAAAATGCCACATCAGCCGGGACTCAAAGCCATCTCCAAGAACAGCTTGTCCTGGGAGTCCGTGCATGAACACGGACACACCGATTGGTGCAAATCCTGTGTGCTTCTCCTGTGAGTCTGTCTTTGTAACAGGGTTCCTTCCAGCCAAGGACTGTGGGAGTCATTATTTTTTCCCCACACTCGGTTGCACAGATATGTTATACCAAACTTTGCAGGAACAGAATATTCCAGTTTTATGCAAATATTTCCTGAGAGCAAAGAGAGAAATGTCCCCAAATTATTTTGAAGCCATTGTTATCTTTAAAACAAACCAGACAGCTAGGCGTGGTGGCACACACCTGTAATCCCAGTACTTGGGAGGCTGAGACAGGAGGATCGCAGGTTTGAGGCCAGCCTCAGCAATATAGTGAGGCCCTCTGCAACTTATTGAGACCCTGTTTCAAAATAAAAAATAAAATAGGGCTGGGGGTGTAGCTCAGAGGTAGAATGCCCCTGGGTGCAATCCCTAGTACCACAAAAAATCAAAACAAAACAAAGAAACAGATGAGAATAGTATAAGAAAGGGTAGGCCAATCTCACTCCTAAATAAGGGTGTAAAAATCCAACCACACCATCAGCAAACTCAGCCCATGATGTATGTTTGAACCATGATGACCAAGTAGGGGGCTCACAGGAGAAGGATGGGCAGAGGCCGCAGCAGCCTTGTCTCCCCAGACAGCTTCCACCGGGCCTTCCACCACCTCCTCGTGCCCAACCTCTGGGACCCTCTCAGTCCTGTGAGCCCTGAGCACAGCATGCCACCCCCGGTGCTGCGGGGTTCCATGACCCTCCTCTGGGTGAGGCCCTGGGCAGCAGGTGGAAGGCAGTGGTCTCACCCTAGCCTCTCTCTGTGCTGCCCCCTCCAGCAAGACACGGGAGATGCTCAGGCACAGCTGTCAGCCTGGGGATGCTAAGCTTGTTCAAGAATGGCTAACTTCATTTGTGGGGTCTGGGAGGGGACTCTGGGCTCTGGACAAGGCTCATGGTTCCAGAATCAAATCAAGAAGCCGTTAGCAGCTGGGTGTGGTGGCGCACGCTTGTAATCCTAGTACTTGGGAGGCTGAGACAGGAGGATCGCAGGTTGGTGGCCAGTCTCAGCTACTTAGTGATGCCCTCTGCAACTTAGTGAGACCCTGTTTCAAAATAAAGAATAAAAAATAGGACTGGGGGTGTAGCTCGGAGGTAGAATGCCCCTGGGTTCCATCCCCAGTACCACACACACACACACACACACACACACACACACACACACAAAGCCGATAGCACAAGCCGAGCTCTGATTCTTAGCAGGGAGAATTAGGTCAGTCAGCCTTGGCCAATGGAGTTTAGGGCTGTGCGTGCGGAGGCGGGACTCTGTTATGCCCTAGCCTGTCTTCGAGGCAGGACTGACAGAAAGCCAGGTGCCTCTGGAGCAGGAGACAGCGCACTTGCCCTCCACCCAGGGGCCATGGTGTCCTGGCTGCCCTGGGGTCCCATGGGTGTCCCCCACCTCCCGCGTGAAGGTGGTAACCAGTTCCAGATGGGAAGTGCAGGATGGTAAACCAGAGGGACCATGCTCCTCTTGAACAAAGAGAGCCCTGGAAGAGGCTTTGGACTGTGGGAGGTGTGCGGAGGCATCCCTGGGATTTGGCCCAGTGTCACCTCCTGCATGCCACCCCCCATCCTCCTGGGCTCCTCCAGGAGGCTTCCTGTTGGGGGCAGGGATGGCATGCAGTGGGGGACTGGGGGGGTCTCCATGCAGAATGGCATTTTCTAGTCATCTTAGACATTTGTGTCGAGCCCATAGCAGCCCAGTGTGAGGGTGTCCAGACGCAGCAGCCCCAGGGGTGACGCGCATGCTAGTGCCTCATCTTGGTTCTAGGGTCGTTCTGCCACAGCCCACACAGGTGGGAGTGAGCAGCGGAGGGGCCAGTGTCCAGAGCAGAAGAGCCGCAAGTGATGCACACAGTCTCTCAAGTGGAGAGAGCCTCCACTCTGAACGTGGGCTGCAGCCCACCTGGCCTCCTCCCTCTCCCTCTTGACCCTTGGCTTCTCTGCCCAGAGGCCGTGCCGGTGGACTCCGGTCCTTCTCTCCACTGCTCCCGGCAGGGCAGCTCTGGGTCCTGCATAGAGTTGTTTCTGTCTGTGTGAGGTCCCATGGGAGTAATGGGGGATGGGAGAGCAGGACACAGGTGCCCCTGGGTCCTTGCCCTTCCCATGACAGGAAGAACCCAAGCCTCACGCCTCACCTTAACACCACCACTGAACACCTGGAGGTGCATCCTGCAGTTTTCTGGGGTTGTGGGCAAGACCATATGTGGGTGTCGGGGACACACGGAGCTGGAGGCATCGCCTGGGCAACCAGGAAGGTAGAGTGACTGGGGCCACTGATCTCCTCTGTTCCCAGCAGCCAGCCTACAGGGATGAGTTAGCTCCCAGGATGCACCAGGCCTGCAGGGATGACCCCCCCAGGATGCACCAGGCCTGCAGGGATGACTCCCCTTCAGGATGCACCAGGCCTACAAGAATGACCCCCCAGGATGCACCAGGACTGCAGGGATGACCCCCCCAGAATGTACCAGGCCTGCAGTGATGAACCCCCCCCCAGGATGCACCAGGCCTGCAGGGATGAGCCAGCCCCCAGAATGCACCAGACCTGCAGGGATGAACCCTCTTCAGGATGCACCAGGCCTGCAGGGATGAATCGCCCTTCAGGATGCATCAGGCCTGCAGGGATGAACCCCCCCAGGATGCACCAGTCCTGCAGGGATGACCCCGCCAGGATGCACCAGGCCTGTAGTGATGCATTGGCCCCCAGGATGCACCCGGCCTGCAGAGATGAAACAGCCCCCTGGATTCACTGGGCCTGCAGGGATGCACCAAGCCTACAGAGATGCACTGGCCCCTAGAATGCACCAGGCCTACAGAAATATACCAGCCCCCAAAATGCACCAAGCCTGCAGGGATGCACCAGGCCTGCAGGGATGCACTGGCCTCCAGGATGCACCAGGCCCCAGAATGTACCACATCTACAAAGATACACCAGGCCCCAAGATACACCAGGCCTGCAGGAATGCACAGGACCTGGGAGGGCCCTGCCTGCCTGGGGACCACGGAGCCAGGGACCAGCTGTGCCCTGCCCTGCACCCTCCTCCCGGCCCCTGGCTGCCCTCACTGGCATCGGACGCCCCTGGTGTCGGCCCCACACTGCTCCTCTGACTGGGCCTAGCAGGCAGGCCTGAGTCACCATCAGCAGGTGCCTCACCAGGGACCTGCTGTCATTAATCTCCGGCTGTTTATTCGCTGGAATGCTTTTAGCGTCACTGTGAGCTTTTCCACCCGGATGTGCAGCGTCAGCAGGCTTGCTCTGGTCCCTCCGCCAGCTCCAGTTCGAGAAAGAGCCCCTCGCTTCCTGCACACTCCCCCACCCCGCCCTGCGAGACCAGGCGTCGCCTCTGAAGAGCACCCTGTCCCCGGGCTAACCCCAACCCCAGACAAGCCTGGGAACCACTGCTGGAGCTGCCTGATGGGCAGCTGGGGCAGCGTCCGAGCCTCACAGCAGGACTTCCTCTGGTGCCTGTGTGGTTTCAAGTTTTAAACTGAAGAAGTTTCTGCTTTAAAAGCAATACCAGTTCATCATGGGAAGCTGGGAAACATCTCCTAGGAGGAGGACCAAGCTCCCCGGTGCCGGCTGCACTCTTCTCAGAGCCTCCCCTGGGCGCCTTCTGCCCAGAGGTCAGACAGCACCCAGAGGGCATCCACGTTAGGGCCAAGGCAATGTGTTCAGCATAGAAAAATCACAGTGCCGCAGGACAGTGCGAAGAGGGGAACTGCAGAGCTCACACCTCCAGGGGGCATCCCAGGGTCTCCTAATGGCTCCAGCTGAAGAGCATCCATCGCAGGTGGTGAATTTAGAGCCAGGGCAGAGTGAAAGCACCTGCTCCAGGTGGAGGAGAAGGTAAGGAGGAGCAGCATCCAGTGGCTTGGCAGCCAGGGCTTCTCATCCTTCACGATCCTCACCTTGGCGGGCCACTCTATGGGGTCTGCTCATCTGCACCGCCTCTCGCCTCTCGCCTCTCGGGGTCCAACCACACACAGAGTGTCCTTGCTGGACCAGGCGAGCCGCCGGCTCTGAGCTATGCGTGCATCCAAAGGCCCACTCAAAGGCAAGGTGCCTCAACTTGCGGGGGCAGGCGGGGATGTAAGAGAAACACACCCTGGAACCGGGATAGGGCAGAGAGACCTGCTGGGCAGGGGTGCAGGGCTGGGGATCTGCCTGCAGAACCTGATCTGGGGTACTCCAGAGGCGGGTTTTATTCTGTTTTTGGTGGGGGATGAACCTTTCCTGGAGTTTATTTAAGAGCAGTGCTAGGTTCATAGCAAAATTGAGAGGGAGGTGCAGAGAGATTCCCATCTGGCCAGCGCCCTTCACACCCACAGCCGCTGGCGGCACCCCAGGGCGGCCCATCTGTTACGACAATAGTGAACCTGCACTGCCGCAGCCTGTCATAGTCCCCCGTGCTCACTCTCCACACTGCAAGTTTCTTACTCATCTTTCAGTTGCCCAAAGGACATCTCCAAGGGCCTGTTTAAGGACATGTAGATAGTATTACGCTCACATTATCATGAATATCCTCACCTGTCATGTTCTCTCTATATTAACATAAATAGGTCTATTATCCAATTTTCCTTAATTAAACAATATACTACTCATAATACAATAAGTACATTTATATATTGAATGTGCAATGGGACAATATTTGCAGAATTTTGAGGTAAACATGTATCAGGACCCTCTTGCTCTCTCTCTCTCTCTCTGTGGTGCTGTGGATTGAACCCAGCACCTCGCATATGCTAGGCAAGTGCTCTACCGCGGAGCTACAGCCCCAGCCCTCTTTGATTTTATTTTGAGATAGGATCTCACTAAGTTGCCCAGGCTGGCCTTGAACCTGTGACCCTCCTGCCTCAGCCTCCCCAGAAGCCAGGATTAGAGACATGGGCCACCATGCCCAGCACTTCAAGCCTCTTGCACAGTCACCCTGCCCTGGCCTTCGTGAGCGGACACAGCAGAAGGACGCCCTTTCAGAGAAAGCCAGGCTCCCGGTTCGTATCCGGGGTCACTAGTGTCTGATTTACTGAGATGCCCCATGCCCCTCCATGGCTCTGCTCTTTGAAACACCTGCTTCTCCTCTTTCAAACCTAGTTGTTCTTTTTTTGGCTGTTATGCAAACAATCTGTGGCCTCCGTGCCTGGAGCTCTGGGTCCTGCTTCGCCTCCTTCCCGGGCCTCCAGCCGCCCGCTCTCCCTTCTCTGGGGAAGCCTGCCCTGCCCGCGGCTGCCGTCTCTGCCTGCTCCTCACTCTGCGTTCTGCGGTGTCTTTGCAGGGCCCTGTCCTGTCCCTCCACGCCTCCTCCCACCTCTGCCACTCTGTGCTCGAGGCCCCTCCCTCGCGTGGGACTGTGCCTCCCACATTGAATGACAAATGTCAGCCTTTTTTTCTGTGACTCTTCTACGCCTTCAGATAAAGCTCCTTCTCCCTTATTTTATACCCTTTGCCCACAATCCCGGAAGCCCCTCATTCTGCTGGGAAGGGGTGACAGAGCCGATGCCCGCGGCCTGCAGTGAGGCCTGGGAGAGCCAGAGCACCCCAGAGCTACCTCCTGGGTGCAGTTCCAGCTCCATCCCACAGGCCTGTCCGCCAGGCTGAGAATCCACTGCCCACGGGCCTGTACCTGTCCTGATGCAGTGAGTGCCGTCCCCATGACGAGCTGAACCCGCTGGTGGCAGGTTGGGGAAATTCCACTTGTGGGCAGGCTGGCTCAGAGTAGGCGTGGCCCTCCCTCCTGCCGGGGAGCTGGTGTTCTGGCAAGGGTAGAACCCTCGGGCGTGCGTGAGCACACCAGTCACCGTGCGTGCATGTGGGCGCTCTGCGTCTCTCCAGATCCTGGGCTCCGCGGCTTCCAGGCGCTTTGTCCCTCCTGGGGATCCTCGTGGGCCTTGGTTCAGGCCTCTATCCTGGGGCCTCCCTGCACCTAGCTGGCAGAGAGGTGCCCCAGCCCACCTGGAGGGAGGACTCCCCAGTTACGCATCACCCAGACCCGGCATCTTCTTTCAGACTGTTTATTGTTTCCATACCATGAAAACAGGTGGTTTAAAGTATTAGCACAAGCTGGGCATGGTGGCGCACGCCTGTAATCCCAGTACTTGGGAGGCTGAGATAGGAGGATTGCAGGTTCGAGGACAGCCTCAGCAAGTAGTGAGACTCTCATCAACCTAGCGAGACCTTGTCTCAAAAATAAAAATAAAATAGGGCTGGGGGTGTAGCTCAGAGTTAGAATGTCCCTGGGTTCAATTCCCAGTACCAAAAATAAAAATAAAGTGTTAGTGCGGGGCAAGCCTCCAGGCCCCACAGAGCTCGGCTGGCTGCTCTAGAAAGGCCTCAGAGTGCTGGCTCCCCGCGACCCCCACCTGCTGGCCACCCCATGACAGCCCTCCCCTGCTGCTTCAGTGCCTGGGTGTCCCTGTGTGTGCTGAGACCCAGCACAGTCTCTCCCAGTCCCTTCTCCTCCCAGGTCCCAGCCCATCTCCTGTGGTTTATCTGCACCACACGTACCACACGCTGGCAGATCCACGGCTGCAGACCCAGGCGACGGGGCACAGGTGACACAGGGTCTGGAGTGGTCAGTGCCTTTGCAGGACTCCAGGTGGTGGGGACCATCCCTCAGAAGGCTCTCGGGTCTGGCTGTAGCCCTTTCTCCAGTGTGAGCAGCTGCAGGCCCAGCACCCAGGTCCACTCACCCAGGGGGTGGGGGTGGGGCAAAATGGTGACGTCTGAATCCTGTCCCTTCCTCCAGTCACAAGTTGGCATGCGTTTATGAATAGCCAGCACCCTCTACTGCCACCAGCAGCCTGGGGGCCCTGCCATGAGGAAGGGCAGCATCCATATATAGACTTCTCTCCGTTGACTCTACTAGACTATGTTCTGGGGTGGGCCATTTTGAGCAATATTCTCAGGTACAAATTGTGCTCTTTCAATATTATAATCCAAATGTTTTCATTTCAGAAAAATGAATTGTGGATGTCAATGTTTATGCTGCTCCTTTGTTTTGGTCTTCCTCTTTGGGGTTTATTATCCATATGTTAGATCTTCTTTGCTGATCTTCAATATTTGTCACTTTTCCTCGAATACTTTAACTCCTGAACTTCCTTCTCTTGTCTTTTTCTCTTTTTTATTTCTTTTCTTTTGTGTGTGGCACTGGGGATTGCAACTAGGGTCATTCTACCTCTGAGTTACACCCCCAGTCCCATTTTATTTTTATTTTGAAACAGGGTCCCTCAGCAAGTTGCTGAGGGCCTTGCTAAGTTGCTGAGACTGGCCTCAAACCTGTGATCCTCCTGTCTCAGCCTCCTAAAGTACTGGGATTATAAGTGTGCGTCACCACGCCCAGATTTTTCTTCTCTTTTCTTTTTGATCCTGGGGATTGAACCCAGGGGTGTTCTACCTCCGGGCTACATCTTCAGACCTTTTTATTTTTTATTTTCAAACAGAGTCTCCCTAAGTTGCTGAGGGTCTTGATAAGTTGCTGAGGATGGTGTCGACCTTGCGATACTCCTGTTTCAGCTGTCCAGGTACTGGGATTGCAGGCGCGCACCACCACGGCCAGCTCTGAATTTCTTTTTAATTTTTAATTTTATTTTCTTCCTCATTTTGTTGTTCTATTTGTCTTAAGGTGTTATCTGTGTGCTAATTCGCTTTTATATTCCATCCAGTTTAGTTGTCACATGGCATACACAGCCACAGAAATACACACACTCTCTACACACACACACACACACACACACACACACACACACACACACGCTGAGCCAAGCTGAACAACTGAGGCATATCCTCTCCCCGCCTCATGCCTGCCACTTAGCAGATGTTTAAGAAATACCCCTGGCTGGGTTGTTGTAGGATCTACAGAGCAATTTGAATAAGACAGCAGTTTGCTCTCAAAGGGAGGAGCTCTACAGATCCACTCCGGGGGTTTATGGGCAGAGACTGAGACCGGCCTCAGTTGTCTGCATGAAGAGAGGGGGCCATGCCAGGGTCGGTCACCCCTTGAATGCCATTTCTCCAGAAAGGGATGCAACTCCAGGCCAGGTCAGGTCACCCCACAGAGGTTCTCCCATGTTGGCTTACTTGGGTACTGATCGCTGACCATTTTGGTATATTGCCCCAGGCCATGAGCCCCTGAGGGCAGGGACCTGTCCTCCTGGCTCTCAGCCTCTCCTGCTCCATGGTGGCCCTCCCCGTTCGCTGAGCGATGCCTTGCATAGGAGTGTGTGTTGTGGGGGCTCGGGGCCCGTGCTCCAGCAGGTGGTGGAATTGGGTGAGGAAAGGATGGCTCTGGAGGCCTGAGATTCCTTTTAGAGCCTGGAGCACCGCTGGAAGCCTTGGAGTCTGTGTGGACACTGCGTGGCCCTTCAGAAGCAAGGGGGAGGGGAGCAAGCCCACCAAAACTGTCCTGGAACAGAGGATGCAGGCTCCAAAGGCACTTGGGGCTGTCATGTGTGAGGTGGGTCCCGCAGGCCCTGAGGCAGCCGACAGATGCTGAATGAGCAGGCGGAGGGTCCTTGAAAGAGCCACAGGAACATCGTGGTGAGTCAGGAGTTCTCCCATGGGAACAGACAGAGGAGCCGGCGCTGCCCCGAGGGGCCTGGAGCAGCACGGGCTCTCCGCAAAGCAGCGGCCTGGGCAAGGGGTGAGCGTGCCTCTGGGCACCTGCTGCCTGCTTCCGATCAATAATTGGGTCAGAGCTCACTGTGGCTCCTAGATAGCCTATTTTATCCTTTATAGAAATTCTAAGAAGCATTTCACAGAAAAGAACCAGCATGCTGAGATGAATTTTAGCCATGAAGTGAATGCCCCCATCTGAAGCCAAAGGTTATTTCATCCGAGGGACATTCTCTGCTTTGAACCAAAGGAGGGGCAGCTCAGCCTAGATTTAGCCACAGCCTCTGGGGGAGCCACACGAGCCTGGGCTGTGGCCACGCCAGTCCCCAAGCACAGAGACCCCCACAGTGGCTTGAGCTGGACCCATGTGCCTGGGGGGGACTCAGGGCACCAGCCAGGGGGAAGGAGGACATAGGCAGGGCAGGCTGGCAGGGCTGCTGCTGCCCCATCTCCCCTGTGGAGAGGCACCTGGAGCTGCTCCCACAGGACGCCTGGCCCCGGGGACACGCCCAGCTTCCAAGGTCCTGTCAGGCTGGTTTGGTCTCACGACTGGACTTTCAGGGACTGAAATTCACAGCCCTGGAAGCTGAGCAGTCCAAGACAGAGTGCCTGGCTGCAGACCTGGTCACAGAGCCCTGTCCAGAAGCCAGACCCATCCATGGCCTGTCTCTGGGGTGGAAGACCCCGGCCAGGGGCTCAGGGCAGGACACTGAGCTACCCTACTTAGCTGTCATGGGGGTGGTGGGCAGTGCAGCCTGTCCAGGACCCAGGCTAGCTCCATGTTCAACATGGTCACCCTCAGTATGCTGAGCAGGCTGTCCTGGTTACCAGAGAGGAGCAGCCATAGACGTTGTGGCTCACACAAGAGAGAAAGCCCTAGCGTGTCCATCTGTCAGTGGGGAAGGCTTTCTCCAAGTCCCCCTGACCGCAACTCCTGCCTCACCAGGAGCCCAAGCCCCACCCCTGACCACACCTAGCCGACCCCTGCACGCATGCGTGCGTACACACACACACACCAGGGCCAGGATGACCCCGGGTCCTGATGTTGAGCCCCAGCAGGTCACAAGAGCATGGAGAAGAGCCTGGGGATGGCCACATGCTCTGTGACATGGGACACCCTCCCCCACCGCAACAGCAGGGATGGCTCCATCAGGACGGGAGATTCCCTGGGTCCATCATGTCCCGCTCAGGCATGTCATACCCCAGGACCCCAATGTCTTCTAAAAAGACCTGTATTGTGTATTGTCCTGTGTGCCTTGGCAATGTAGCTTCAGCTTGGAAACTGCCGGGCATCATCGGCTGCCTTCTAGAACATTCCCTGGACATCTTCTCCTGATCGATAGATGCTGGCCAGGGGAGAGCTGACAACATCTGCTGCCTGGGCTCAGGTCGGACCCCAGGTAGGGGGTGGCCAGTCCTCTCCATGCAGGGACTGTGGCAGCAGAGGCGAGGGCAGGGCTGGCAGGACCACCGGGAGGGCTGTGTGGGCAGAGCATGCGCGGCAGGTACCCTCCCCGGCCCCCGAGGCACAGCCGACCGCATCCTGTGTTCAATTGTCTCCCACAGCTCTGCTGGCGTGCGGGGCTTGTGGGACGGAGAGTTCTTTCAACCTTCGCCCCGCTCATCTCCAGCCAGAATTACTGAGTCCTGGGGACATTTCCCCTGATCTCAGAAAAGGTGAGTGAATGCTTCTTTGAAACAATTTCCATATGGGTGGGATGAAATGCCATTAATGTTAGAGCCTATGATTATATCATGAAACAGCTCCCAGCGGCCTGAGACCAAACTAGGGCACATTGACTGTGTCCCAGTTTCTCTTTACAAAAGCTGCTAGATCCATCCTGGATCTGGCCTGGGCTGTTTGTCTCCAGCGTGAGCTGGCTTGGGTGCAGGTGGCCTGGGTCTGGGTCCTCCTTGGCTGATCCCAGGCTCATCCTGGGTTGAACCTGAGTCCTTTGTGGGTTGGGCCTGGATCCTCCTGGATCACTAATAATTAGAGCAATGCAAACCAAAACTATAACGAGGCACCACCTCACTCCTTTAGGATGGCTATGGTCGATAATAATAATAGAAAATAGCAGTGTCAGTGAAGATGTGAAGGGACTGGAACGCTGTGCATTGCTGATGTGAAGGGACTGGAACGCTGTGCATTTGCTGATGTGAAGGGACTGGAACGCTGTGCATTGCTGATGTGAAGGGACTGGAACGCTGTGCATTGCTGATGGTAACGTAAAATGGTACCATGACTGCAGAAAACAGTTTGGTGGTTCCTCAAAAAATTTAAAATATAATTATCATAGGAACCAGCAATTCTACTTCTGGGCACATACCCAAATTGAATTGAAAGCAAATAGCAGCATATTACACGTATACAATATGCAAAAGGTAGAAGCAACCCAGATGATTGTCGAAGGATGAATGGATAATCAGAATGTGGCCTACACATACCACGAAACAATTCAGGAAGGAATTCTGACACGTTCTACAACATACATGAATCTTGAAGACATTACGCTGACTGAAATGAGTCAGTTAAGCCGGGCACAGTGGCTTATGCCTGTCCTCCCAGTACTTAGGAAACTAAGACAGGAGGATCATAGGTTCAAGGACAGCCTCAGCAAGTAGTGAGACTCTCATCGACCTAGCCAGACCCTGTTTCCAAATAAGAAATAAAATTGGGCTGGGGGTATAGCCCGAAGGTAGAATGCCTCTGGGTTCAATCCCCAGTACCACACACACACAAAATAAAATAAAATAAATAAAAAACAAATGAGTCAGTTACCAAGGAACAAATATTTGCCAGGTGTTATGGTTCGGATATAGAATGGGCCCTGGAGGGACTCACGTATTGACAATGCAAAATGTTCCAAGGTGAAATGATTGGATCATGAGGGTTCTAATCTCATCAGTGGACAGATCCGTTGATGGATTAGTGGGTTTATTGGGTGGTAAGACAGGCAGGTAGAGCGTGGCTGGAGAAGGGAGGTCACTGGGGTGTGGCCTCGGGGATTATATATGTCCCTTGCTGCCTCCCCTTGCTCTGGCTCTCTGCTTCCCACTGCCATGCCGTGAGCTCCACAGACATGACCCAGCCTAACCTGGCCTGAAACCTCTGAAACCTCCGGAACTGTGAGCAAATAAATCTTCCTTCCTCTAAGTCGTGGTTGTCAGGTATTTTGGGGCCACAGTAGTAAGAATGCTGACCTTTTAAAATACAGGTGTGGTGGCTCACACCTGTAAATCACAGCTACTCTGGAGGCTGAGGAAGGAGGATGCAGGTTGGAGGCCAGCCTGGGCAACTTAGCAAGACCTGTCTCAAAAATAAAAAGGGCTGGGGGTGTAGCTTAGTGGTAGAGCACTTGCTAGAATGTGAGAGGCCCTGGGTTCAATCCCCAGAACACTCACACACACACACACACACACACACACACACACACACACACACACACACACTGTATGATTCCACTTATATGAGGTCCCTACAATAGTCAGATTCATAGAGATAGAAGTAGAATGGTGTTTTCCAGGGGCCCAGGGGAGTGGGGGTGTATAGTCAGAATTCAGTGGAGAGAGTTTCAGGTTTGCAAGATAGACAGTCCTGGAGATGGACGGTGGTGATCACTATACAGTATTAGGAATGTATCTAAGACCACTGAGCTGTGCACTTAAAATGGTTAAGATGGTAACTTTCGCCGGGTGTGGTGGCGCACGCTTGTAATCCCAGTACTTCGGAGGCGGAGACCGGAGGATCCGGGTTCACGGCCAGCCTCAGCTACTTAGTGAGGCCCTCCACAACTTCAAGAGACCCGGTTTCAAAATAAAGTATAAAAGAAAATAGGGCTGGGGGTGTAGCTCAGAGGTAGAACACCCCTGGGTTCAATCCCCGGTACTGCAAAAAAAAAAAAAAAAGATGGTAACTTTCATATTATGTGTATTTTACCACAACAAAAAAAATTTGAAAAATAAACCCCAAGTGTACAACTAGTAAAATGAGAAATACAAAACCCTGGTTCTTTCAGGTTTAAACTCAACTTACACAGCATGAAATTCTTTTTAAATCTTGCAAAGTTTAACACCTTTGGAGGGGGAGCTTTAATTATTATTCGGTTCCATTTATAAATGCATGTAAATTTTAAACATTTTAAATTGAAATTATAAAATTTTAGCCAGGCATGGTGGTACACACCTGTAATCCCAGTACTTGGGAGGCTGAGACAAGAGGATTGCAGGTTTGAAGCCAGCCTCAGCAACTTAGTGAGGCTCTCAGCAACCTAGCAAGACCCTGTTTCCAAATAAATAAAATAAGGCTGGGGGTATAGCTCGGAGGTAGAATGCCCCTGGTTCAATCCCCAGCACCATAAAAACAAAAACAAAATTTAAAAAAATTTAAAACTCCATTTCTTTTTAGAGTACTCTATTTGTTTGACTGTTAAGCCTTCCCAAATACTTAAAACACTAATGAAACTTATACATCCTTATAATTTCTTTTTTTCTTCTTCTCTATTTAGAGATAGGGTTTTGCTATGTAGCCCAGGCTGGCCTCAAATAGTAGCCTCAAATAGTAGTTGGGAGATCTTCCAGCCTCCCAACTACTGGAATTACAAGTATGCGCCACCACACCTGGCTAGTGATACATCTTATAATGTTGACCCTGCCCACTGGGAAGGTATTAGGCTTCCAGGAGCTTCTGAGATGCTGGGGGATTCCTGTCCAGGAGGCTGGGCTTCCCTAGCCTCCACAGAGCTGCGCTGATGCGACATGCCTGCCCAGCCACCAAGCCCCGAGACACATGGCCCATCCAGGCTGAAAGCTCATGTGTTGAAAGCATGCTTCCCAGTGCAGGAAGGTTCCGAGGTGGGGCGTGGCTGGAGGAGGTGGGCCTGGGGGCGTGGCCTTGAGGGTTTTGTGCCTAGCTGCTTCCGGTCCTCTCTCTGCTTCTGGCCACCATGAGCAGATCAGTTTTCCTCTGCCATGCCATCCTGCCGCCATGATGCTGTTGTCTTGGAGCCGGCCAACCATGAACTGAACCTCTGAAACTGTGAGTCCAAATAAACCTTTCCTCCTCTGAGTTGTTCATGTCAATGAACAATGAAAAAGCTGACTAATACAGCATTTAAGATACTTAACTGTCTCCCCTCCAACTCTGAAGACTTAACCATCTCTCCTTTCTGTCTGTGTGGACCGCACCCCTCACAGCCACTAAAACATGCTTCTGCGGGGAAGGAATAAAGTTCAATATACTGTCTAACTACGTGTCCTGTGGTCCCATTTCCATGAAACTTACAGGGAGCATCAAGAGAAGCAGGAAGTACATTAGTACTGGATGTGGTGGCTAAAGAGTACTGAGCTCCTTTTGGGCGTGATAAAAATGTTCTTAAAATTGTTGTGGGGATCTAGGCGTGGTGTTGCACACTTGTAATCCCAGTACTTGGGAGGCTGAGACAGGAGGATTGCAGGTTCGCGGCCAGCTTCAGCTACTTAGTGAGGCCCTCACCAACTTCGTGAGACCCTGTTTCAAAATAAAGAATAAAAAAATAGGGCTGGGGGTGTAGCTTGGAGGTAGAATGCCTCTGGGTTCCATCCCCAGTACCGAAAAAAAGTGGCTGTGGGGGCTGTGCGTATCTATGAATACACTAAAAACTAAAAACCATTGAGCTGTACATTTTAGGTGTGCTGGCTGTATGGCATGTGAACTATATCTCAATGAAGCTGTATTTTTTTTTTTTTTGCAGTACCAGGGATTGAACCCAGGGGTGTTTTACCTCCGAGCTACACCCCTGGCCCTATTTTTTATACTTTATTTTGAAACCAGGTCTCATAAAGTTGCGGAGGACCTCACTAAGTAGTTGAGGCTGGCCGCGAACCCGGATCCTCCAGTCTCGCCTCCCAAGTACTGGGATTACAAGTGTGTACCACCACGCCTGGCTTGAAGTTATATTTAAAGAGATAATATCCCAACAAAAGAGACTTTTTTCAGAAGAGTTTCAAAGGGCAACCATGAGCCAGGGGCTGCATCCCAGCTGTCTCCGCCATCTTTGCAGCTGGGGGAGGAGCTGCTCTGCACGGGGGCTTCCTGGAGCCGGCTGCTCTAAGATGCCCCCAGTCCATGCAGTTGAGGGGCCTGATCACAAGCCCACTTCCACGCCTGCACCCAACTCCACCTCCAGGAAGCTGGCCTCCTTGGCCTGTTCTTCCCTCCTTCCCTGCCATTCTACCTGTGGGATGGAGGACTGCAGGACTCTCCCACGACAGGGGCCAAGCTGAGTCCGTGGACGGGAAATCTTCTGTTAGGTCGACACCTCTGGTCATGCTGCCCTGAACAGGTTGATTGGTTATTCAGGATTGGTGGGCCAATGTGTTTGCGAGGCTCAACCATGAATATGTTTACTGCTCCACATTCACCTGATCTGCAGCCGAGAACAGGGGTGAACT
Source organism: Glis glis (assembly GCA_004027185.1). Taxonomy (NCBI): domain Eukaryota; kingdom Metazoa; phylum Chordata; class Mammalia; order Rodentia; family Gliridae; genus Glis; species Glis glis. The sequence goes on from PVJS01003386.1 coordinate 44,424, forward strand.
AATCCTGAACTAGCATCATACAATTCTGAAGCTTTCTGGTTTCCCACCCAGGAGTGTGGTTTGCACCATACTCACGCAGGGGAGACGTTTCCAGAAAGAGCCTCCCACAGCAGTACTTATAGATGGTAAGCACTGCTCGTCAGCCCGCTCCCCCCACTGGACTCCAGGATAAAGGAAAGGGGCACAGAGAGCCTTCGCAGCCAGGAGCCCCAAGACCTCAGGACTCCTAGGGTGCATGCAGTGTTTCCTACCAGCCCCGAGAGGTCTTCCTGTGGCCCTGGGGGCCGGCCTTTCCAGCCTGCTCCCCAGGCTGCCCGAGGGGGCCCCTGCATGCCTTCCCTCTCGGAAGGGCCCAGCCTAGGCACAGGTGTGGGGACAGAATCACATCCGGAGCACATCCCACACGTCTGCTGAGCCAAGCACAGGGGCTGCTCACACCAAAGGGCTCCCATTGCCCACACATGCGTGGGGAGGCACAGTGGCCCTGAGCTGGCACCTGGCTGACGGCCCCATCCTGCAGCAACAGTGGCCTGAGGACCTCTGCTTCCCTGAGGGGAGACATATCGGGTGTTGTGTTTCCCAGACCCCAGAGGCAGCCATGTCCAGTGCCCAGTCAGCGCAGCACAGAGACTCTGCTTGGCCAGGACTCCGGCAGCCTTGACGGCCCTTGCAGCCCAGTTCTGCCGAGTTGGCGGAGGTCCTGTGGACCCGGTGGCCCCTGTCCCTCCCTCAGGGATTCCTTCCCTCGGAGGTATCTTTGGGCACTGTGAGGAATGCCGGGAAGGGTCACTTGCCTGAGGCCCCTGTGCGGACCACAGCCCTGGAGATGACCGAACTGCACTGACAGCCTCGAAGCATCCATGCCAGCCTGGGCGTCTGCTTCCTGGGTTCCCTCACGGAGTTCACTCAGTGCTCAAGGACCAGCGGCTGCTCCCTAGTGAACCTGACAGTCTGGGCCCTGGCAGGGGCTCCACCAGCACTCTGGTCTGGAGCCCTTGATCCCTGCCTGACCAGAGATGGACTCTGCCTTCTAGTTCCCTCCTCTTTCAAAGTCCAGGGAGTGGTGCACACCTGTAATCCCAGTAGTTGGGAGGCTGAGACAGGAGGATCGCAGGTTCAATGCTAGCCTCAACAACTTACTGAGGCCCTGAGCAACTTAGCAAAACTCTGTTAAAAAAAAAAAAAAGCCAGGTATGGTGCCCATGCTTGTAATTCCAGTTCTTGGGAGGCTGAGACAGGAGGATCACACATTCCTGGCTAGCCTCAGCAACTTAACGAGACCCTCCACACAGAGGTAGGGCACAATCTCCAGTACCACACACACAAACACAAAAAAAGGGCTGGGGGTGTAGCGTGGAGGTAGAATGCCCCTGGGTTCAATCTCCAGTACCAAAAAAAGAAAAAAGAAAAAAAAAAGTCCCGGGAGGACGCACACAGAGGGAACAGCCCTTACATAGATCACGTTTGCTCCTGCTAGGGCAGGGTGTTCCGATTGTAATTAGGTGGCTCACATTTCAATTTGGCAAAGATATTAAAAAGCATCCCAGAGGAGGCCACTGGGGTCCTGGGCAGAGGAATGGAGGCTCCCGCGAAACGCTTAGAAAGAGGGCATCCGGCCAGGCGCGGCAGCTCAGGGCCCGAGGTTGGGCTGCATTTGGTTTCAGCTTCCTCTTGATGGGACAGGTGGCTTTGGGAGGTGCAGAAGAGCTTCTCTGAGCACCCAGGAGGGCTGCTGAAGGTCACCCGGGACACCACAGGCCCTGAAATGGCATCAAGAGGCCGTGGGAGCCAGGGACGCAGGTCAAGGACTGGCCAGCACAACACTCCATCCTCACTGAAGAGGATGCGTGGTACGTGGTGGGGAGGGAGTGCACCCGGGCAGGTGCAAGGTGGAGAGGCTGTGCTCCCAGGTAGAACCATCGAGAGCCAGTCGTCCCGGGCCTCCTTGAAGTTGAAGGTGCTAGCCTCACTTCTGGGCTATGGACTTCAGCCCGCCTGTCATACCTACTGACCACGGGCAAACTGAGATTTCAAGGAAGGAAGGTGGGGGAAGCCCGAGAGGGCGTGGTGAGGGGGGCCTCTGTGAGGTGGGGAAGTGCCCCTGGAGTCACAGCTGGGGCCTAGGGCCTAGCTGGGCTTCTCAGAACCCGTGACTTGGGCCAGTCCTCGGAGTCTGTTTCTTTGTCTGTCAAGTGGGAACCAAGAGCAGCTCTATAGCACCTGTTGGGTGTCGTAGCCAGGTGCAGTCCTGGAGTGTAGGTGGACTCCTCAGGAGGCGTCAAGATCCCGATGGCCAGGCCACACCCCAGGGTGGGACCCTGCATCAACTTTACTTCTGAGTGGCCCATGATCCCATGAGCACCTAGCGACCCAGCATGCAAACCCATACAGGGCTTCCCCCACCCCCGCCACGCCGGGTCGCACGCTGAGCCGGTCTTGGGAGGACTTGGGGGCCTTTCTGTGGCATTGTGCTGGCCACCAACAGGTGACCCCTGGCTCAGGTTTTTCTAGTGTTCAGTTCTCTGCCAAAAGGCTCCCCGCCCAGGGACAAAGGACTAATTAGTGTAGGTGTATCTGCAGGGACTGTCACCAGTAGAGGCCAGCCAGCTTCTCATCCATCCAGTCTGGGAGTTGGCTGAGGGGAGACTGACTCTGAGGCCCAGTGGTCGGACCTGGCCAGGGCCCACAACTCCACCAGCCAGGTCCTGGGTCTATTTAGGTCTAGAGTTTACTACGCAAACAAAGGAAAAATCCTCTAGAGTACACGGAAAACTCAGGGATATCCCAGGTCAGCACACATGGCTGTCCCCAAATAGAGGACAGCGGATGTCTGTACGGACAGTGCCTCCCGGCAGAGAAAAACGCACACATTCTGGCTGGGGTGACAGAAAAAAGTCATCCTTCCCAGATTTGCTGCGCATAAGACAAAAAATTATATATATATATATTTGTACTGGGGGTTGAAGTGGAGGCATAATACCTCAGAACTACACCCCCAGTCCTTTTTATTTTTTTATTTTTTTTTTGCAGAACTGGGGATCAAACCCAGGGGCATTCTACCTCCAAGCTATACCCCCAGCCTTATTTTGTATTCTTTATTTTGAAACAGGGTCTCACTAAGTTGTGGAGGGCCTCACTAAGTAGCTGGGGCTGGCCGCGAACCTGGATCCTCTGGTCTCAGCCTCCCAAGTACTGGGATTACAAGTGTGCACCACCACGCCTGGCTTCCTTTTTAATTTTTATTTTGAAACAGGGTCTCGCTAAGTTGCTGAGACTTGGCCTTCAACCTGTTGTGATCCACTTATCTCAGTCTCTGAGTACTGGGATTCTAGGTGTGCACCACTATACCTAGCTGATAAACACATTTTCAAACGCACTTTGCGTGCCGTTCCTCAGAGCCATAGAGATGAGGTGACTCCATACAGCAGGAATCCTGCGTGGAACACACCTGGGCCTCCTGTGATGTTCCTAGGCAAGGTGAGCACACTTCGTGGGGAGCACACTTCGTGGGGAGCAGACTCTGGTCGCTGCTGCTCCGTGCAGGTCAGGCTCTCCCGGGGCTGCAGGCTGGCCAGGCTCACCAGCACACTGCTCCACCGGCAGGGGGAATAGCACTCCCTCTGGCACCACCAGGAATCTGGGCTCTACCTGCTTCACCAGTGCACAGCGGGAGAGTGCTTCTAGTTCTCATGCCCTTGCAAACCACCCGCAAACCAGCCCCTCCCAGGCTCAGGCTCTAGCTCTCCCGACCCACCTTCGGAGACAACAAAACGGGGTGTTGTGATGGCGTGTGGGGCCCATTGGATCAATCAGAGAATGCCTCACTGAGGGGCATCGAGTGACAAGCCAGGTGTCTGGCCCAGCGAAAAGCGCTCAGCAGAGGGACCTACAAGTGCGGAGGCCCCAAGTCTGGGGCAAGTTGCAGGGTTGTGGTACAGAAAGGAGACCAGTGGGCAGAGAGGAGAGAAAAGGGAAGGAGCTGAGAGGCAGGCAGGATGCAGAAGGACAGCTCTGGACCCTGACCAGAGACAACCTGTGGGAGCTCCTGTAGCCCCCTGAGCACTGCAGCACCTGCCAGCCACGCCTGTGGGTCAGGGCAACTTGGAACAGGAGGCTGTTTCACCAGAGCTGCTGGGGAAAGGACCAGGACCAGGGGACCTCCTCCCAGGACTGGACGGACCTCAGCAATGAAGAGCATCACAGTACAGGAGGGCATTGCAGGTGGTTTCTGACGTCATATCTGGAAGCTAAGGAGACCAGGGACAGGAGGTTTGCTGGAAGCTCCTGAGCCTACTGGTGAGGGTTGGAGAATTTTTCTGCTGCTTCAGTCCTTACCAGACTGAATCCAGGCCAGAGGCTGTGGTTTCCCATGCAAGGACAATCTATCCTCAGGATTGGCCCCCACCTGGGCGGAGCCTGCCCCACCCAATCCTGGCTCCCAGCAGGCCAGGCTGGACCCGCCCTTGCTCTTCAGAGAAGGTCCTCAGATGACCTAATTATTACCTGTGCCTGGACCTTGCGCCCCTATCCCGGTGACTACACCCTTCCTGGTGGCCCTCCCACATGGTCCCTGCCTCCAACCCTGGCTCTTGGAGCCCTGCCCTGGGTCCTTCCCCCCACTCCAGTGGTGCCTCTCTCTGTGTCTTGCACAGAGCCTCTGGCCGGCTCCTCAGCGATGTGGCTTCTCCTGCCACCTGTCCCCCAGGGCCCGCATCCCTCAGGCCAGGGCCAGAAGTTGCCATGGTTCTGGTCTTCTCCCCCAAGCCCGGCTTGGAGGGATGGCTTGCGACTGTGGAGGTGCTGCCAGTTATGGAACAGACCCAGGATGTCCTCCAGGACCTGGAGCCAGGCCTGGCCAGCCCCGTAATGCCGGGAATGTAGACTGAGCTCCAGGCTGGGGCAGAGCCTCACGCGGAGCCCCCACAGCCTGAGGGTGGCACAAAGCCAGCTGGTCCTGAGAAAACTTCAGAAGGGCTTGGCCGAAAGGACCAGGATGCCGCCACCTCACAGGACCCTTGAGGCCCCTGGCTCAGTGACCGTCCAGACCGAGGCAGCAGAGAGGAAGAGGCAGGGGTGGGTCAGAGGCTGCAGGCCCCAATGCCTAGCTTGCTCTCTGCTCTGCAGGAGAAACAGACTGTACCCCGGGGAGGGCCCCAGAGCAGCCAAGCATGGCTGTCCCCAGAGAGTTGAGGCAGTCCTTGGAATGGAAGCAGGGAGACAGTGCCACAGTGTCCCGGCCAGGACCTGACCCACTCAGACCCGCCGGGGCCTTCACACTTCCCAAGTGCCCTGGTCGGCCCCTGGGCCAGCCTTCTCTGCTGCTCACACCCAGAGGAAGTGAGACTCCATTCAGCCCTGCCTGACCATCCCACCCAGCCTCCTGGGGTCACCATGTTCTGGTCCCCGGGGGTCTCTGTGCTCAACCCTGAGTTCTTAGCCCAGGTCTGGAACAATCTCCTCTCCCTGCCCTCCTCGCTCTGGGACCGGCTCCTTCAGCTGGCAGGAGAGCCCGCTGAGCCGCTCCGTAAAGATGGCCTCTCAAGGCCTGGCTGCCTCCCTCGGCCCTCCCGTCTTGGCGTCTCCGCTGCCTCTCTACAGCAGACTGTGAGGTTCCGGTGGGCAGGACCAGGAGGGCCTCCTTTCATGGATCCTGGACACCTGGGCCTGCCACCATCCTGGGGAACAGAGCGTCAGCCTGGCCCAGCCCAGCTCTGAAGGCCCCAGAGAGCCCAGCAGGGCTTCTGTAGAGACTCTCTGGCACCCCACTCGGCGTGCTAGGCTGCCATGTTTCTCTCCCGAAAACAGGTGTTCCCACAGGAACGCAAAGGCGGAAGTCACCAGGAGCCTCGCCGGGCCTCTGCGCCGTTCCTTGTGACCCTGGCCAGCTCTGCCACCTCCCCAGGCCACAGGCATGCCTCAGGTACAGGGGTGGTGTCCGTCCCCACCTCCTAGACTAATGGGGACAGACCCAGCAGGACTTTGCCACGTTCCATGGCACACACTAAGCAAAGACGAGGATATCACCAGAAAACTATAGACCAGTGCCTCTCATGAGCACAGAAAACGTTCAACAAAATATTAGCAAATTGAATGCAGGATTATAGAAAAACAATACCTCATGATCAAGTGGGAATTTTCCTGGGAATGCTAGGCTGGTTCCTCATTTGAAAACCAATCAGTGATTTATAAGCCTTATCTCATTTAATCCTCATAGTTGTACTGATAATTAAAGATTATGTTGTTTTTTTTTTTTTGCTGTACTGGAGATTGAACCCAGGGGCATTCTACCTCTGAGCTACACCCCCAGCTCTGTTTTTTTTTTTTTTTTGCGGTACCGGAGATTGAACCCAGGGGCATTCTACCTCCGAGCTACACCCCCGGCCCTATTTTTTACCCTTTATTTTGAAACCGGATCTCACAAAGTTGCGAAGGGCCTCATTAATTAGCTGAGGCTGGCCGGGAACCCAGATCCTTGGGTCTCAGCCTCCCAAGTACTGGGATTACAAGCGTGTGCCACCACACCCGGCCCCAGCCCTGTTTTTTATTCTTTATTTTGAAACAGGGTCTCACTAAGTTGCAGAGGCTGCAAACCTGCAATCCTGCTGTCTCAGCCTCCCAAGTACTGGGATTACAAGCATGAGCCACCACTCCCGGCTAAGATTATGCTATTTTATTTGTTTTTGGTTTTTCTGTGGTACTAGGGATTGAAGTCAGGGGCATTCTACCTCTGAGCTATACCCCCAGCCTGATTTTCTTTTTTTTTCTTTTTTTTATGGTACTAGGGATTGAAGCCAGGGGCTTTCTACCTCTGAGCTACACCCCCAGCCCAATTTTATTTCTTCTTTGGAAACGGGCTCACTAGGTTGCTGAGAGCCTTGCTAAGTTGCTGAGGCTGGCCTCAAACCTGCTATCCTCCTGTCTCCACCTCCCAAGTACTAGGATTACAGGAATGCGCCACCACACCCGGCTCCTATTTTATTTTTAATGTTGAAACGTTCTCACTAAGTTGCTGAGGGCCTTGCTAATTTGCTGAGGCTGGCCTTGAACTTGCAATCCTCCTGTCTCAGCCTCCCAAGTACTAGAATTACTAGCATGCACCACCATACTCGGCTTGATTATGCCATTTTATAAATGGAAAGAAAGAAAAGCAATCAGTGTGATTCACCATATCAACAGACTAAAGATACACAATCATGTCAACAGATGCAGAAAAGCCATCTTGGTAAAATGCAGCATCCGTGCATGACAGAAACTCCCAGCAAAGGATCCAAAGGAAACATCCTTCCCCGATGAAAGGCACCTACAGAAACCTTACAACTCCCCTTGCACAGCAGCGGAAGACTGACTGCCTCCCCAGCCTGGAACCAGGTGGTCCCTCCTCCTGCTCCTACTCAACACCCTGCTGGAGGTCCCAGTGCAAAGGGAGAGGAAAAGCAATCAGAGCCACGAGGATTAAGAAGTGACACCTGCTCTACTCGGAGGACACAATCACCTGGAAACTATTGTTGGTAGAAAATCCTCAGGAATCTACCAAAAACCTACTGGAATAAGTGAGTGAGGGTTTTTTTTGTTTTGTTTTGTTTTGTTTTTTTTTGCGGTACTGGGGATTGAACCCAGAGGCATTCTACCTCCGCGCTACACCCCCGGCCCTATTTTTTATACTTTATTTTGAAACTGGGTCTCACGAAGTTGCGGAGGTCCTCACTAAGTAGAGAGAGAGAGACAGGGAAAGAGAGAGAGAGAGAGATGAGGCTGGCCACGAACCCGGATCCTCTGGTCTCTGCCTCCCAAAGTACTGGGATTACAAGTGTGTGCCACCACGCCCGGCGTGAGTGAGTTTAACAAGGCCACAGGCTATCAGGGCAACGTGGAAAGCCCGCCATGCTTCCTCCCACAGCCCACCTCCCTGTCTACCTCTGTGGACTCAACCAACGGCAGATTGAATATGTTTTTTAAAAATTCTAAGGAGGATCACAGGTTCGTGGCCAGCCTCAGCTACTTAGTGAGGCCCTTCGCAACTTAGTGAGACCCTGTTTCAAAAAAAAAGAATAAAAAATAGGGCTGGGAGTGTAGCCTGGAGGTAGAAGCCCCGGGGTTCAATCCCCAGTACCACAAAAAAAAAATTAAAAAAACAATTCTGTCTAATCTGGGTGTCATGGCGTATGCCTATAATCCTAGTACTTGGGAGGCTGAGAGAGGAGAAAGAGGAGAATCACAAGTTCGAGATCAGCCTCAGCAATTTAGTGAAACTTGCAGCAACCTAGTGAGACCCTATTTCAAAACAAAAAGGGCTGGGGGTGTAGCTTGGAGGTAAAATGCCCGTGGGTTCAATCCCCAGTACCACAAAAATTAAATAAATTGAAAAAAATTCTGTCTAAACCAGGCATGGTGGCACATGCCTGTAATTCCAGTACTTGGAAGGCTGAGACAGGAGGATCACAGTTTCAAGGACAGCCTCAGCAAGTAGTAAGACTGTCATCCACCTAGCGAGACCCTATTTCAAAATTTAAAAAAAATAGGGCTGGGGTGTAGCTTGGAGGTAGACTGCCTCTGGGTTCAATCCCCAATACCAAAGGAAAAAAAAATTATTTCTGTGTGAACTTGTGCAGAGTTCATTAAGAATACTAGAGGCCAAGCATGGTGGCGCACGCTTGTAATCCTAGTACTTCGGAGGCTGAGACAGGAGGATCACAGGTTCGAGGACAGCATCAGCAATTTAGTGAGGCTCTCAGCAACCTAGTAAGACCCTGTTTTCAATACCACACACACACAAAAAGAATATTAGGAATAGCTGGGCGTGGTGGTGCATGCCTGTAATCCTAGTACTTGGGAGGCTGAGACTGAAGGATCAAAGGTTTGAGGCCAGCAATTTGAGAGGTCCTCATCAATTTAGGGAGATCCTGTTTCAAAATATAAAATAAAAAGGACTGGGGGGTATAGCTCAGAGGTAGAACGCCCCTGGGTAAAATCACTAGGAGGGGAAAAAAAAGGAATAGTAGGCATCTATCTAGAGTCTTATCAAGTCCCTCCGGTGTTTGTTGAGATAAGATTTTTCTTCTTGACCTTTGGCTTGTTAACTGCTTGAAGTTAAAGTATCTTTGCATTCCTGAGATATGCAAACAAGTGAGATAGACCCACTGGACACCATAGGTCATTCTGTTCCCTTCTTCTTGCATTCGATTTGCTAATATTCCGTTCAGGATTTTTGCCTCTGAGCAGTCTATAATTTCCTTTCTGATTCAGTTTCGATTTCCTGGTCAAGGTTATGCCAGCTTCATAGGATGTACTAGATGCTTTCTAGTTTCTTCTTTTTTATTTTATTTTTTGTGTGTGTGTGTGGTACTGGAGATTGAACCCAGGGACATTGTACTTCCAAGGTACACCCCTAGCCCTATTTTATTTTTATTTTGAAACAGGGTGTTACTAGGTTGATGAGAGTCTCATTACTTGGTGAGACTGTCCTCAAACCTGCGATCCTCCTCCTGTCTCAGCCTCCCTTCCTAGTACTGGAATTACAGGTGTGCCTCACCACGCCCGGCCTATCTAGTCTTCTTTATAAGAAAGTTTATGTAGCCTGCTAATTGCTCGTTCTGTGAATGTTTGACAGGGTTACTCATAGGACCTTTATTCAGAGGTGATCCCTAGATAATATTTTCCAGGTCTTCCATAGTTCCATACTGGACTCAGTTTATCTCATGGTTCTTGAAGCCGTTTTTGTTAATTTATGTTTTTATAAAATTATTTATATTGGGATTTTCATATTTTACCTGCATGTGTGTTGTGATTATAATTTGGCTTATGTGCATTATGTGTATTTCCTTTCATTTTTTGATTCTATTTGCTGTGGACTTCTTTTCTTTTTTTTTCTTTTCTTTTTTGCGGTACCGGGGATTGAACCCAGGGGCGTTCTACCTCCGCGCTACACCCCCGGCCCTATTTTTTATACTTTATTTTGAAACCAGGTCTCACGAACTTGCGGAGGGCCTCACTAAGGAGAGAGAGAGACAGAGAGAGAGAGAATGAGAGCTGAGGCTGGCCGCGAACCCAGATCCTCCGGTCTCTGCCTCCCAAAGTACTGGGATTACAAGCGTGCGCCACCACGCCGGGCCTGCTGTGGACTTCTTTATTGCTGTTGATTACAGACATGCTTCCCTGTGCCTGGCTTATGTACTATGTTTTGTGTGTGTGTGGCGGGGGTGGGGAGGTGCTACTGGGCAATTTAGTGAGATCCTGTTTCAAAATAAAAAATAAACCAGGCGTGGTGGTGCATGCTTGTAATTCCAGTACTTGGGAGGCTGAGACAGGAGGATCATAGGTTCGAGGACAGCCTTGACAATGTAGCCAGGCTCTCAGCAACCTAGTGAGACACTGTTTCAAACTAAAAAATGAAATAGGACTGGGGGTTTAGCTCAGAGGTAGAACTCCCCTGGGTTCAATCCCCAGCACCATACACACACAAAAAGGGTCTGGGGATGTAGCTCAGTGGTAGAGCACTCCTGGGTTCAATCCCCAGTACTTCCTGTCTTAGCCTCCCAAGTACTGGAATTACAGCCGTGTGTCACCACACCTGCTCTGTACTATCCTTTTTAAGTATGGTAGTCGAATACTTTGTAAATGATCAATTTGCCTCTGGAAAGAAATTTTTTCTTTTTTCTTTCTTTTTTTGTGATGCTGGGGATTGAACCCAAGGGTGCTCTGCCACTGAGTCACATCCCCAGACCCTTATGTTTTTTATTTTGAAACAGGTCTTGAAAGGTCAAAACTCTGAAAAGCAAGCTGCCCCACCCCTGACTCTTAAGACCCCTAGACCTGAATACTAAAAGGACTATAGTAATGGAAAAACCCGCTGCCCCACCCTGACCTTTCCCTGCCCTATCT
>PVJS01003386.1:55401-66460 GCA_004027185.1 Glis glis
GTTTTGCTCTTTAAATGTTCCCCTCTCCCTTCGCTGAGGGTCGACCTCCTCTCCTGCGTGAGATACGAGCTCGGCCCCAGTATACTGGTTCAATAAAACCTCGTGCGATTGCAGCAAGATGGAGTCCTGAGAGTTCCTGGGTCGGCGCCGGGTCCCGTGGCTAGAGCAAGGGGTCCCTTCTAAAACGGGGTGCCTTTCAGTCTCACTAAATTGCCCAGGCTGGCTTTGAACCTGCAATCCTCCTGTCTCTGCCTCCGAGTACTGGAATTACAGGTATGTGCCACTGTGCCTGGCATTTATTATTTATTTATTTATTTATTTATTTATTTATTTATTTTTGAAACAGGGTCTCACTAAGTTGCCCAGGCTGGCTTTCAACCCATGATCCTCCTGTTTCAGCCTCCTGAGAACTGGAATCACAGGGTATGTGTCACTGCGCCAAGCTCTGGAAAGAATTTTTGTGTGTGTGTGTGGTAACGGGGATTGAACCCAGGGGCATTCTACCTCCGGGTACACCCCCATCCCTATTTTTTATTCTTTATTTTGAAACAGGGTCTCACTAAGTTCCGGAGGGTCTCACTAATAGCTGAGGCTGGCCACGAACCCGGATCCTCCAGTCTCAGCCTCCCAAGTACTGGGATCACAAGCATGCGCCACCACGCCTGGCTTTGGGAAGAATTTTATTTTATTTATTTATTTATTTTTCAGTACTGGGGATGGAACCCAGGGACCTTCTACCTCTGAGTTACACCCCAGACCTATTTTATTTCTTATTTGGAAACGGGATCTCGCTAAGTTACTGAGAGCCTCACTAAGTTGTGAGGCTGGCTTCGAACCTGAGATCCTCCTGTCTCAGCCTCCCAAGTACTAGGATTACAGGCATGCACCACCACGCCTGGCTTGGGAAGAATTTTTCACACATCCCAGAATTGTAACAGGTAGACTTTTAATTTTCGCCGTTTTCTGGACATGCTGTGATTGTGGTCTTGCTAGCCTCTTCAGCCATTGTGGAGGATTTATTCTAAAGTCCTGGGGGCTGGGGTGTCTGCGTGACCAGCAAGGAGAGACGGCATAGCAGAGAGAAGGTGCCCTGTCACCACAGGCCCTCAGGCTCGCCCTGGATTGGAGGAGCGTCTCTGTCCCTTGCTTGAGTGGCGCTAAGAACAGGTGCACATCTATGCAGCCCTGGCCCCAGCCCACGCTGTCTAAGGATGGCTATTCCACTGCTGTTAGTCATTTCCAGTTTGTTTCATTGTGATTTTTAAAAATGTGGTTGTGGGTGTGGCTCGGTGGTAAGCACTTGCCCAGCGCCTGGGAGGCCCAGAGGGCACCGCCAGCCTCGCCCACCACAGGCGAGTGTCTGAAGGCTTTGTGGACGCACTTCTGCTCTTCGAGACGGAGGCTCCCAGGTCGTATCCTTTGCCCTTGCTGGCTGCCCCGGTTCCTCGCACCTTGCTTTCTGCCCCTCACCGTCCCCCTGGCAGAGAATGCCAGCTCCTTCTCACCTGCTGCAGGTTTCTCTTGGCTTTCCAGGTTTCCTCGGGGCCCTTAGCAGATTGTCTCCAGAGATTGCTCTCCTGAGCCACTCAGCTGAAGGGTGCTGCTGCATTTCCCACATGCAGGACCCTTCTAGGCCCTTCTAGGAGCCCCAGGGTGCGTAAGGCGGAAGGTTTATGGGGCATGTCATCGGATGTGTGTGTGTGTGTGTGTGTGTGTGTGTGTGTGTGTGTAGGGAGTGGATGTTTATATATGTGTGTATGTGTGTCTGTGGTGTTTGTATGTGCGTGCGTGTGCATGTGTGTGGTGTATGTGCATGAGCGTGTGTGCACAGGGCTCTCCGCCCTGCTTGCTGTGGGCAGGAGGTGTGGGTTGGTTTGCTTCCTCTGGGGCTCACTGGGCTGGCTCACCTCTCCCAGAGCCGTGGTTCCTGGGTGCAAGCCTGTGTCCAGCAGGCCCTTGTCCTCTGAGCATTTGTTGTAGCCCTGTGCTCAGAGAGCCAGGATGCCCTGTGCATGCAACTCCTGGACTCCCTCTGGCCTTCCTGGGGGTCCCTCCAGGAAGGGTCCCTGTGTACAACGTGGCAGTTCCCCACTACTGCGCCTGCTGGATTTGGAGTGGGGAGCGCAGCATAGCTGCTGCCAAAGCAACCCCACAGGGATCTGCGAGGGGCACAGGCCTCGGGGGTTCCTCAACAGGAAGCCGCCCCCTTCCTGTGGCACAGCCCCCTGGGACCTCTGCACAGCAGAGGGGCCACCAGTCCTGCTTCCTGCTGACGTCTGCCAGTCTCTTAGTTGCCAGATTCCCACAAAACATGGCAAATCCTGGTTTTGACAGGTATTGTGGGCTTTGTGTTTTTCTCTGTTTTCAGAAACATCCTTTTTTTGTTTTGTTGTTTTAATTTATTTTTTTATTTTTGTGGTGCAGGGGATTGAACTTAGGAGCATTCTACCTCTGAGCTGCAACCCAGGCTTATTTTACTTTTTTTTTTTTTTTTTTTTTTTTTTTTTTTTTTGCGGTACCAGGGATTGAACCCAGGGGCATTCTACCTCTGAGCTACACCTCTGGCCCTATTTTTTATCCTTTATTTTGAAACCGGGTCTCACGAAGTTGCGGAGGGCCTCACTAAGTAGCTGTTATTTTACTTTTTATTTGGAAGCAGGGTCTTGCTAAGTTGCTGACAGCCTTACTAAGTTGCTGAGGCTTGACATGGGAAGCTTAAAGAGGAAGAGTGTGTAAGTACTTGGGAGGCTGAGACAGGAGGATCGCAGGTTCACGGCCAACTTCAGCGACTTAGTGAGGCCCTCGGCAACTTAGTGAGACTCTGTTTCAAAATAAAGAATAAAAAATAGGGCTGGGGGTGTAGCTCGGAGATAGAATGCCCCTGGGCTCAATCCTCAGTAACACACACACACACACACACACACACACACACACACACACACAAATAAATAATAAAGAGGAAGTATGCTGGGAGCAAGTGGTGCGGGCCTGTTATCCCAGTACTTGGGAGGCTGAGACGGGAACATCAGAGAGAAGGCCAGCCTCAGCAACTTAGCGAGACCCTCAGTAATTTAGAGAGACTCTATTTCAAATTTAAAAATAAAAAGGGCTGGGGGTGTAGCTTAGTGGTAGAATACCCCCGGGTTCAATTCCCAGTACCACAGGGGGAAAAAAAAAGAAAAAAAAAGGAAGTATCTTACAGGGGGGGGGGCAGCCAGGTATTTTAAACGGAAACTGTTTTCTAACTGATTATGAAGTTAATGAAAAACAGCATACCGATTTCATTCCAGCGCATTATAAATCTTTTTATTTTCTCTTGCTTCATTAAAGCCAGACTTAGGAGACAGAAAAAAAAAGTGCAGGATCAACACGGTATAATTTGCTGTTATTATCCATGTTTAGGAAGCAATTTTCTTCTCTAAATATAAAAGCATCCTAGTGCTCTGAGCAGAGACACAAACAAGGGACGATTCTGACTGTGTGGCTCTGGCCGGGTGGGCAGGGTCATTCTGGGGAGTCAGTGCAGCCCAGACCAGCAGCCAGACGCTTCATGGGGAGGTCGGGAGGGTGCAGCTGCGAGGGCTGGGCGAGTCAGCCTTGCGGGGTGGGGCCGGGGTGGGGGTTCCTCGGCCTGCGGCTATCTCCTGTGTTCACAGGAGGGAAAGGCGGCCAAGCAGAGCCAGGGCTTCCTTGCACCACTCCAGGCCCTGGCTGTGTATGTACACACGTGTATACCCGGAACCATGCATACACACAACTGTGAACACAGGTGTGCCTGCACACAGCATGTGCACACACGTGCTGGCACACACACAAGCAATTGCACAGAGCTCCCCCAACCCAGCCCTCTCCTGATCTGCTCCCCTCCTCCGTTCTGAAGACCCTTGACTAGGAGTGAAGGGGCGGGGTCTCCACTCTGCCCAGGTTTAGGGCTCCTGCCCCCCAGCTCCACGCCTTCCCCCGAATGTGGCCGGCCCCAGAAGCTGTTCTAGTAGCAAGTCCTGTGGGCAGCTGCACCAACACACTGGGCTGCTGGGGCGAGGCCAGTCCAGGGACATGCTGGGTGGCACCTTTGGTTGCTGGGCAGCCGGGCAAGACCTGGGAGCCTCCGGCCATGGCTGTAGTAGGGGGCCAGGGAGAGGGGAAGGTGGCCCTAGGTGGGCAGAGGGTGGTCCCCAGGGTGCCCAGGGAGGCATGCCCCACCCCCAGCCCGCCCCGTGGGGCCTTGGGCACCACAGCTCCCTGGGAGGTGAAGGTCAGGCCACATTCCTTGCTGAAGCTGGAATTCTGACATCAGATTTTCCATGCTCTAGTTTGGGGAGGAGCCGGCTGGGAGCCAGGCGGGGCAGCGGAGGGTGGGGGCGGGGAGGATGGCTGCGGCTGTCCCAGGCTCTGCTGGCCCTGGCTCCTGGCGGGGCGGGTTCTGTGGTCGGCCTGGTGCCCCTGAACCCAGCTGCCCACTGGGCCCTGCATCCCCTGCAGAGGCCGCGGCAACTTTCTCTTCCCAGCCGGCCCTGCTGAGTCACGTGGGGGCCGGGTTAGGGGACTCTAAAAATAGCCGGCGGCTGGCTCGGAGTGTCATTAGGAGGCCGGGACAGAGCCTGGAGAGAAGAGGCTCAGCCAGGGGCTGTGGGCTGCTGGCCCCCACGCTGCTCACTTAAACCGGGTTCCTCCACCTGACCTCCACCCAGATGCCCCAGGTGCTATGGGGGTGGGGGACTCCCAGCTCTCCCCTTGGGGGAACCTGGGCCCCTCCGGAACGGGGAGACCTCCCTACCCTGCCCCTGGGGTGTCACCACACCTGCAGGGCCTTCTCCTGGACGTGTGGAAGCACTCGGGGGACCGCCAATGGGCCCCTTATTCAAAAGTGAATGAGAAAATTTTTTTAAGTGTGTGTGTGGTGCCAGGGATTGAACCCAGGGGTCATTCTACCTTTGAGCTACACTCCAGCCCTATTTGTTTTTTATTTTTTATTTGGAAACAGGGTCTCACTAAGTTGATGCAAGCCTCACTGAGTTGCAGAGGCTGGTTTAGAACCTGCGATTCCTCCTATTTCAGCCTCCCAAGTCCTGGGATTACAGGCCAAGGCAAGCACAACCAGGTCCCACTACCAGGAGCGGGCAGCCCCTTCCCAGATGTGTGATGTGCAGCTCAGGAAACACCCAAGCCTGTTTTTTTTTTTTTTTTTTTTTTGGTGGTGGTACTGGGGATTGAACTCAGAGTCATTCTACCTTCGAGCTACACTCTCAGCCCGATTTTATATTTATTTTAAAACAGGGTCTCACTAGGTTGATGAGAGTCTCACTACTTGCCGAGTCTGTCCTCGAACCTGCGATCTTCCTGTGTCAGCCTCCCAAATACTGGCATCACAGGTGTGTGCCACCACACCTGGCAACTGGAGCCTAGTACCTGTTTCCCTGGGATAAACAGCTGCTGTATCTCCTTGGCCAAACCCACCATTCACACCAAGGTCAAGGATAGAGACCATCGACTCGGCTGGTGCAGGAACAAGCCCCACCCTGCACCCAGAGCCCGAACCCTTCATCCAACTGTTCGATCCACTTCTGAGCCCCTGGCCTGGGGATAGACCAGGAGGTAGTCTCCTGGACCACAGCGCAGGTCCCTGCCACCTCATCTGACCAGGGAAAGCCCAGTCCAAATGGAGACAGCCCCCAGCCCCAACCCAGAACCCAGCACCAGTCTTCCAAGGCAGGAGCCCCCACTCTGGGGTGGGGTTAGGCCCAGTCCCAACCCAGAGGCAATGTGAGCGCGGGCGGTTCACCCTGAAAATAGCTCCATGTTTTGTCTGATTACAGAAGTGATACATGTTCCTTGTCAATACAAACCGTAGAAGAAGTAGAAGGTCGCATCCGCAGAGCCCTCCACGTGGCGAGGCCCCCCTGTCCCTCGAGTGTTGACGGGAGGGTGGCAGGTGGGAGGTGCTGCGTCCTTATGTCTGTGTCACCTCCCAGCATGGACTTTCCCTGTGCCCTTCCATCTGTCAAAGGCTGTGCTTGACGGCTAGGCCCTAACTTATTCTACGCAGACTTGGCCATAGACATTAATGTTGGGCCTGTTTTTTTTCTACTAAAACAAGGCTGCCGGAGGGTCTCTCTGAATACATCTTTGCCCACCTGTCACTATTTTTGGGGGGGGGGGCTAAATCTCCAAAGAAGACGTCAGGTCAGAGAACAGGCTTGGTTAAGATTTTGAAAGCTTCGGGGTGGAGTTTTTTCTCATGGAGTGTGGGAGTCAGAAGAACTAGTTAATTTAGTAGAAGCCTAACCAACTCGCTCCCTGGCTGCAACCTCCCACCACTGCTAAACCCCTTCAGGACCTCGCCTTTCTTTTCCTGTAAAACAGGAGTTTGGTGGAGTTACAGATGTGAGGGTGGGGTGTGACCCAGCAGCACCCACTGATACAGGATGTATGGCAGCTCCCCCTCAGGGGAGGCGCAGTCCCTCTGGACAGCCGCCCTTGCCGCTGGTCTCTGCTCTGTCTCTGTCACATCCAGACCTAGCCTCCTGGCCTGTCACTGGGGAATGTCCTGAGGACGATCCACGGCTCCCAGGTACCCCCCCCACCCCGTCCCCATGTGTCAATGAGCAAAGGTCCCGCAGAGAAGCTCTCCTTCAAGGCAGGGTCTGGTGTCCACTTCCCCAGGGTGGAGGTGGGCTGGGTGGCCAAGCCCTCCTGGGAGCCAGCCTCTCCTGGGGGCAGCCTCAGAGGCAGGCCTGCCTGAAGGCTGGACACTGGCACCACCCTGGCAGGGTCCCTCTGGTGCTAAAGATGTGTCCACACAGCAGTGTGAGGAGGCCCTGGGGTACAGACCCGACCTCTGGTTTCAGATAGGATGCCTGGTTGCCCTGGCGAGGTTCCGGGAAGACCAAGCTGGGGTCTGAGGCATCGTCGGCAAAGCTCGTCCAGCCCCGTGCTCCAATGGCCCAGGCTCCTCAGGAAGCCCCAAGGGAAACAGGAACTCCTCCTGAACGAACGCTCTGTCCCCGGAATTTCCCTGAGCGGGGTGGGGCACCAGGGGATCTGGAATGCTGGCCCTCGCAGATACTAACAAGGACATCCCCTCACGGGCTGCCGGAAAACTGTTCTGGCTGATAAACAACATCCAGAGAGAGGCCAGCCTCTGGGGGTGCACGAACCACGGTCGTCTCTGTGCACAGGCCCCAAGCACAGGTGGCCACCTGACCACGGTGAGGGTTCCCACAGCTGAGGTTGGGGTCACCTCCTTTTACTCAACCCCTATGCACAGGCCTGTCCTCCACCTGGTTTGCAGAGGAGAGAGCCAGCCCCAGGGTCACATGGCTGACAGCCACGGGAACCTTCCACATGCCCCTCCCTGGACTCTCACATTTGAAAAGGAGACAGGCATCTATACTTGTCTGCTTCCTTCTAAACAGTGGTTTACAGCTGGGAAAGGCTGCAAGCCACCCGCCCTGTCTGTCCTGGGGATGCGGCCAGCACCATCCTGAAATCCATATGTCCCCCATGAGCCGAGCACTCACATTGTGAGCCATCCACACCTGCAGTGACTGCGGAGCCTTCCTGTCAAACTGTCATCCCCAAAGGAAGGACTCTAGTGTTGGTGGCCACTTTGGGGACCTCAGCAACCCACATGGTGGTGTGGATCCCCCGACACCCTGGTAGGGTGAGCCTGCAGCAAGAGACAGGAGAGCCACATAGACACCATGAGGCTGGAACTGAACCGCAGAGAATGGTCGTCCTGAGAACACGTCCATGCAGAGGCGCAGGGCTGCCACACACTGCCGTGCTGCCGACGTCACCCTGTGGCCGCAGCCACGAGGAAGTGTACGATGTCCCTCTACGGCGTGGGACTCTCAGACTCCACCTGCCATCAGAGCTTATCACTCGCTACATGTGCTGAGTTTTAAAGGCTGAGGGGAAGCCGAGGAGGTGATGGGACATGGAGTCACTGGGCAGTGACCGCTGTGTGCCCCTCACCAGGCCAGGCCAGCTCTCCCTGGGGCAGATGGCACTTCCAGCAAGCTTCTGAGCTGTTCAGGCCCCAAGGGCACTCTGAACTGGCAAAGAGGAGCTCACCCAGGAGGCTGGCAAGGTGGTCAGACCACAGAGGGGCAGGGGCCGGGAAGCTGCACGTCCCCTCGGGAGAGCCATGGCAAGACCATCCTGGGAACCAGTGGCGGTGGGGGAGTGAGGAGCCATTGAGGACCCCAGCCTGCAGGGGTGTCCCCCATGCAGAAGCTCCGGGAGGCCCATCAAGTACTATGTGGATTCATGCCTACAGAAGCACGTGACACCTCGGGACCGCCCCATCGCCCTGGACAGAGGACAAAGCCGGTCCATGATGTGGTGCACACAGGGGCCTCACCAGGTCTCAGGGGGCACTCCCCCCTGCACTCAGTGTCTGGTCCAAGTGCCCAGCCCTCCTGGTGCTGTACGTGCAAGGCCAGGCCAGGGACCGGAGCTGGGGGGAGACCCAGGAGGGATCTGAGGACCTCTGCCTCATGCTGGCCCCACCCCCACAATAGGGAGGCAGGGGGCCACTTCTGTGACTGCGGGGCCCCTCTCCAGCCTGTGGGGCTGTGGGCTCAGGAGTCAGCTTAGCCCTGGGCAGCAGCTGGCTTGAGCAGTGGGCCGTCCTGTGCCCCGTGTCCAGCCAGGTCCTGCTGACCTTCTACCCTCTGCCACCAGCCCCTCCCCCACCCCCACTGCCTGGGGCCGGAGCCTTGGGATCAGTTGCCCAAGCAGCGTCTCCACCCAGGCCTGGCATCCAGCTGGTGCTTGCTGGCCTCAGAGGCGTGCACCTCCCTGCCTGGTTTTCCCCAGAGCTTTGACTTTGTGGCCATTCCTGTCATCAGGGTGACAGCTGGTTCTCAGCTCAGAACTTGGATGTGACCCCCAGGACAGGAGATGATGGCTCAGTGACTTGGACAGGAGGCCCTAGGGGGCAGGGGAGGGGCAGTTCCACCCTAAGGTGGGCTCCTTGGATCTGGCCAGAGGCCTCCCCCAGGGAAGACCTCCCCAGGCTGGGGGGGGGCAGGAATGCAGAAGGGCACCATGAGTCACCCGGGCCCGTGAGGCTCTGGCCGGGGCAACAGGTAGGGAGGGGTAAGCTTGCAGGAAGAGCAGCACACAGCGCTGGGCCAGCTGAGAAGGCTCGCTGCCCTCTCCTGAGCCCCAGCATGCGGTGGGGCCCTGGCGCGAACCCCCGCCGGACACGTGGGGCGCGGCCTTTGCCGCCTCCCCCAATGGACAAATTATGGAAACTTGGCACTGATGTGGACCAGGATCCTCAAAAAAAAAAAAAAATGCCGGGCCCTTGCCCCATGCCAGGTGGGGTTGGTAGAGGCCTGAACACCCCGCTCTGGCCAAGCAGCTGATCCGGCTGCCGCGGCCTGCTGGCAAGGCTCTGACCCATCATTCCAGGAAATGGAAATGTTCCTAAAACTTTTCACTTTACAGCTGCTTTTACTTTATAAGTCTGTGCTTAAAATAGCTCCGAGTGGGGCCTCTGGTTTACCTTTCCCGAGGTTAAAAACAGTTGGCTCTGCGCTGTCAGGAGCCTGCGGGAAAGGCGGTAAGGAGGGAGAGCGTGGCCGGAAAGCGCTTCTCTTTTTATATAACACTGGGTTGCAAAGCTTATATTTTGAAAGTTAAGTAAATGCTGGGTTTGTTCCTGAAGTTTATTTTTATCCATGTGGACTGGAAGGGTTGTCTATGAGTAAAATGCCGCAGAAAGTTTTACGGATCCTCCCCAAGCAGTCCAGCGAACACCCCCGGGGCCGGGGCCAGGAGCTGGCTGGGAGTCTGACGTTCAGGCCTCTGTTCTGTAGCAGTCTTGGGGACCAAGCAGCCATGGTGCACCGCCTCACAGAGAGGAAACTGAGGCAGGGAGGTGCAGTGTTCACCCACGGTCACTCCAGCAGAGAGGGTGAAGGCTGAAGGCGATGCCTGGGAGCCCCGCCCAGCCTGCCGGGGAGGACCATGTTCACTGTGGAAGTGGCAGGAAGTGTTTGTTGGGGGCTGTCGCTAGGCCTCCCTGAATGGAGAGCGCAGAGTCCCTCTGTCTTGGGGAACCCTGACTCTCAAGTTCACTTTCCCGGGGCAGGTCGTGGGAGTGCTGGTGTTCCTGGCCACAGAGCCCCGTTGAGAGCCAGCCTCTGGGGCTAGCAGGGGAGTTCCTGAGTTCTTTGGTGCTCCACACCCTGGCTGCACCCTGAGCTGGGAGGGGACCCTCAGCTGTGCCAGTGCAGGCAGATGGGCTGGCCCCAGTAGCAAACACCAGCCCCTACTGTGAGGGCCACAAGCAGCCCTGAACACCAAGGAGCCTGGACAGACCACCTGGAAGTGGGTGACACCCAAGGGCCCGCTTTAGACCATGCTCTGGCCAGCGGGGCACAGCGGACAGAATCCCTCCAGAAGGCTGCGAGTCTATAGGGCTGGATATGCGTGACTCTGCCCTCTCCCTAGAGCTCATGGGCCATGCTCCTGTCCTAGGCCTTGGGGGGCGGCTCTCCAGGCTCATGGGGGACTTACAAGCTGTGGTCCAAGGTGGTCTTTGACAGCTGAGGCTAAGGAGGGAGAGGAGCAAGCCCTTGGCCACACAGCCAACTGCATCATGCCACCCAGAGGCTGCAACCTCGCCACATAAGCTGGGGTGTGGCTGGTGGCTCGCATGGTCCCAGGGCCCACCCTTCTGGTTCTCATCCCTGCCTTGGGGGCCCAGCAGCCTCCACAGCTGGAGGCAGGAGGTGGCGGTGCCCGGTCTCTCACAGGCAGCTCCTCCACTTCCCCTTCTTCCCCTGCCACTCCCCAGCTGCAGCGTTGGCCACACCAAGGACCTTCTGGGTCACCCTCAGACCCACATCTCCCTGAGCTTGGCTGTGTGGTCAGCTGTGCCGGGTACTGCGGCTCCCACAGGACCGGCCCCCTGCTCTCTCCTTACTCTGCCCCAGCGGCTGTAACCCCTAGCTCACTAACCTGCCTGACTGCAGCAGCCAGGCTGCCCTGGTCCCCATAGGAGGGCAGTGAGCTTGGACAGAGAGGGACAGGCTATGCCGCC
>PVJS01003387.1:6234-20033 GCA_004027185.1 Glis glis
TCCAGGCGTGGTGGCGCACGCTTGTAATCCCAGTACTTGGGAGGCTGAGACGGGAGGATCTGCGTTCGTGGCCAGCCTCAACTACTTAGTGAGGCCCTCTTCAACTTCGTGAGACCTGGTTTCAAAATAAAGGATAAAAAATAGGGCCGGGGGTGTAGCTTGGAGGTAGAACGCCCCTGGGTTCAATCCCTGGTACTGCAAAAAAAAAAAAAAAGAATCCTTTCTGATAATAGTATGAAACCCAAAATCAATGACAGAAGAAAAATTAAAAATATGGAAAATTATACAACATAATCTTGAATTAGCAACCTGGCTGAAAGAAGAAATCAAAAGAGAAAAAAAATCTTGAGGGCTGGGGATGTAGCTCAGAGATAGAGCACTAGCCTTGCATGTGCAAGGCCCTGATTTTGACACCAGCACCACATATTATATATTATATATATTAAATATTATACATATTATATATTATTAAATATATATATGAGAGAAATGAAATTGCAGCATATCAAAACATATGGGATGCAACAAAAAAGTTCGAAGAGGGAATTTTATAGAAATTAATGCCTATATTAATAAAAAAAGAAATATCTGAAACAAGCATTTTAACTTTACATCTCAAAAAACCAGAAAAAGAAGAAAAATAAGCCTATAATGATTAAAAGGAAGAATAAAGATCAGAGCAGAAATAAATAAGATAACTAATAAACTAGATAACTAATAGAAAAGATCAATGAAATTAAGAGTTGATTTTAAAAAAGATAAACAAAATCAACTAAACTAGCTGGCCTAAAATAAAAAGAAAGAAAATTCAACATTTTTTTTCTTTTTGTGGTACTGGGGATTAAATACAGGGGCATTCTACTTCTGAGCTATATCCCCCAGCCCTATTTATTTTTTTATTTTGAAACAGTGTCTCACTAGATTGGTGAGGGCCTAAATTGCTAGGGCTGTCCTCAAACCTGCGATCCTCCTGTCTCAGCCTCCCATGTACTGGGATTACAAGTATGTACCACCACACCCAGTTCAACATTTTAAATGAAAGAGACATTACAACTGAAACCACAGAAATACAAAGAATCAGAAGAAATTGCTATGTACAATTATACACTAACCAATTGGATAAAATAGAAAATATTAATAAATTCCTAGAGACATATAACCTATCAAGACTGATTCATGAAGAAAGAATAAATATGAGCAGACCAGTAATAGATAAAGGAGACTGAATCAGTAATCAAACAAAACAAAACAAAAACCTCCCAATGAAGATCTTAGGACCTGTGATTTCACTGACGAATTTTACCAAGCATTTAAAAAAGAATACATGCAAATCCTTCTCAAAGTCTCCCAAAGGGTTGAAGAGGAGGAAACACTTCCTAACTAGTTTTTCAAAGTTACTTATACTCTGATATCAAAGCCAGACAAGGACACTATAAAAAATGTATTGGTTCATCCCTGATAAACAAAAGTGTAAAAAGTCTTCAACAAAGTACTAGCAAACTTAGCATCAGATTAAAAGGATTATGCTCTATGGTCAGGTTATATCTATTCTCAATAAATCTATTTATTTATTTATTCCTAATATCTTTATCCATAGTATGGTTCAACATATGCAAATCAATATATGTGTTATGCTACATTAACAGAATTGATGATAAAATCATATCATCTCATTAGCTGTAGAAAAAATATTTGACAAAATTCAACATTCTTTCATGATTAAAAACTCTCCACAAATTAGGAATGTACCTCAACATAGTAAGAGCTGTATAAGACACACCTATAGCTAACAATCATACTTAGCAGTGAAATGCAAGGAACTTTTCCTCTAAAATCAGAAGCAAAACAATGATTTCCATTGCTCCTGCTTCTATTTAATATATTACTAGAAGTCGTAGCCAAAGCAATTAACTAAGAAAAAGGAAAGACATCCAAATTTGAAAGGAAAAAGTAAAATTTTCTGTTTGCAGATGAAATGGTCTTATACACAGAAAACCTTATAGATTCCTCTATAAAACTGTTAAATAAGTTCAGTAAAAATGCCAGATACAGAATTAGCATGCAAAAATCAGTTGTGTTTTTATACACTAAGAACAAACTATGAGAAAAAAATTCAGACTACAATCCCATTTATAGTAACATCCAATAATGCAATATATAATAAATTTAACCAAGGAGGCAGAAACTTCCTATGATGAAAACTATAAAATATTTATTAAGGAACCTGAAGATACAAAAAAAAAGTTATTCTGTGTTCATGGATATTTTAAAAATATCCACACTGCCCAAAGTACTTTACAGATTTAACACAATACTTACTGAATTTCAGAAATAGAAAAAACAAGCCCTAAAATTCTTTTGGAACTACAAAAGACCCAAAATAACCAAAGCAGTTCTTAACAAGAAAAACAAAGCTATAAATATAACACTGCTTGATTTCAAAATATACTACAAAATTATTTATCCATTCATCTGTTATATTAATACAAAACAGTATTATACTGGCAGAAAAATAGACACATGGATCAACGAAACAGAGAAATAAAAAATAAATCTGCTCACTTAAAGCCTATTGTTCTTCAACAAAGTTACCAAGAAGACACAATGGGGAAAAGGGCCTATCCTCAATAAATGTTTAGAAAAATGGAAAAACTCACCAAATGTTGTGTGCATGTATGTCACTATCACTAAGAACTACATTATTATGTCAGACTATAATGCACCAAGTAGAAAAAATTAAAAAGTGGATATACCCGTACAATCAAATGAAATTAGACCCACATACAAATCTTGACTCAAAATGGATTAGAGTTAAACTTAAGACCTGAAACTGAAATACTACTTAGAAGAAAAGATAACAAAGAAGTCTCTTGACATTGGTCCCAATGGCTTTTGGATATGATCCACAAGACAGGCAACAGAAAGAAAAACAGGGTAATGGGGTTGTATAAAACTAAAAAGCTTCTACACAGCAAAGGAAAACATCAACGAAGTTAAGAGACAACCTACAGGATAGGAGGAGCACTTTCAAATCATACACTTTATAAAGAGTTACTATCCAAAATATGGAAAGAACTCAAAGTTAATGTCAAGAAAATAAATAGCCTCATGAAAGAGTGTGCAAAGGACATGTGTGGACATTTCTCAAAAGAACACACACAAATGGCAACAGATATATGAAAAAATGTTTAATATTGCTAACCACCAGGGAAACAAAAATCAAGACCACAGTCAGACATCATCCCATACCTGTTAGAATAGCTAATTATGCAAAAGACAGAAGATAAAATGCTGCCAAGACTATGGAGGAAAGCAAAGCTTAGTACACTGTTGGTGGCGATATAAATTAGTTCATCTATTATGGAAAATACCATGGAGGTTCCTAAACATTTTAAGAGATCTTACATATGATCCAGTAATCTCACTTATGGATATATAGCCAAAGAAAATAAAATCATTATCTCAAAGATAAACCTGCATTCCCAGATTCAACTGATAGCCTCTGGTATTTCATATGTCAAAAATTATGCAGACTTACATTGTACATTTCCTGCTGGAGATCTAGAATCAACCATTTATCCAGGAAGTCCTGTTTCCTTTCAGTTAGGACTGAAATTCAAGTTCACAGACTGGATGCAGGAGAAACTAATTAATCATAGGCTGGTCCTTGTTTTCAGTTCTTCTCTTAGTCAGTATTAGGATGTTTAAAGATAAAGTAGCTACTTGAATTCACACTGATACTTCCAGCTCCAACTTGGGACTATGGAGTTTTTACTTTACCTCTTACTTATTTAACATCTTTCTCGTTCTCTTCCTTTCTTCCTTCCTTCCTTCCTTCCTTCCTTCCTTCCTTCCTTTCTCTCTCTCTCTCTCTCTCTCTCTCTCTCTTTCTTTCTCTCCCCTCTCTCTCTCTCCCCCTTTCCCCCTCTCTCTCCCTCCCTCCCTCCCTCCCTTCCTTCCTTCCTTCCTTCCTCTTTCCTTATACTGAGGATCATGATTTGCAGAGATGACTAAAGGGATTCGTATTTTCTTTTTCTTCAAAGATAGTGGTTTTACTATAGTATGGTTTGTAATTCTGGACATACTATTTGTTTTTTTTCAATATGTAGTTTATGTATTCTGTATGTATTCTGAATATTTTTTTAATTTCAGGCAAGTCTTCTTGAAATACTTTTAGCATTTATTTTGTTCTCTTACTTCGTCTCTTTCTTTACTTTCTTACTTGATGTACAGAATGGCTCCCCTTAGCCTTACATGGAAGGGTACATTTTCCAAGACCTTTTTTTTTTTTTTACAAACCCTGCACTCCCCCACCCCACCCAAGAACTGCTATTTGTGAAGGGTTCTAAAACATAGCTCTTACTTTTTTCAGTTTTTCTGGCTTTGTTATCCTCCCTACTTTATCTGGATTTTCTTGTTCCATCAACTCTTTTATCCTATTGTTTATGTCTCCACTCCCAGTAATTTTCCTTGTTTTTAATCCTGTCCCAAAGGAAGCCCTGATACATCTGTTTCAATCACACAGGTCCTTAAGTCTGAAGCCTATTAGAATTTACTGTTGGCTGTTTATATTAGATTATGATTCATTTGGGCAAAACCAAGTTCCAACTTCCATTTCCTGATTACCACAATGTGCATTCCAGCCAATACTGGAATCTTGTCTATATGGGACTTCTCTCTTCAGGTTTTGTTTCATTCTGTTTTTTTTTTTTTTTGTCTTTGTTTCTGTTTTGTTTTTCCACTTTCCCTTCTCTACACACAGTGGTATAACCACTCACTTCTATTTGAGGATTCAAAAGGGTACCTTGCCATTTAATTTGGTATAAATGGTATTCATGGGTTTTGGATTGACTAATTGTTCTATGTGTTCTCATGGGGAAATTATAAAAAAATCAAATACTAAGCAAAGACTGTAGTGCTGCCATAAAGTTATCAAACTTTTCAGATTATTTTAAAGGTATATTAATCATTTTATAAAATACACAAGAGGAATAGCTCTTTTTAAGAGGACACTGAAACTTTGATAAATACCTTCTTTAGTCAAGAATAGTACAAAAAGAAAACTAAAGCCCAATCTCACATCAAAAAGAAAATTTTATGTAAAATATTAGTAGACCTAGTTAGAGAGTTTAATATCAGAAAAAATGTTCAAATCCTTTTTGTAAGATTCAAGTATTAGATAATAAAATAATCATCACAATGAAGAAAAAGCAATTGAAAATGCTGTATTCAAAATTCATTCCTGAATAAAAAGAAACTTAGGAAGCACATTTAGAAAGAAACTTCTTTAACTTGATTTTAAAAAGTGTTATAAAAACAAAATCAAATGTTAAACTTAATCGCTCGCTTCCAAAGCAATCTCATCAAAGTCAAGAACAAAAGAGGGTGACTGAATCAACTCTTTTTCTGTAGGTTTTTGATTGTCTACTGAACATCCAAACATAAAAAGACAAAGTTAATGAAGATGTAAGAGAAGAGAAAATCAGAAAGTCTAATAAGTTGAAAACTTCTCAACTTTACTAATTATTTAAGAACAATAAATTAGTGTAACAACTGTCATCATCTTATATCCACTGAACTGGCAAATGTTGAAAGATTGACAATATAATTTTTGGTAAATATGTGGAAAACAAGGAACACTCCAGGCCCTTTTGAGAAGGATTTGGAAATTTGTGTGTGTGTGTGTGTGTGTGTGTGTCCATATACATACAGGTAAAAGTCTTAAAATTATAAAGAGAAAATTGCATGCTGTAAAATTAAGCAAGTATATCCATTATGTATGCCATACAATTTCAACTATATAAATAAGAGCACATGTACCCAACAATAATAGCTAGTGCTTATGAATAAGTATTTAAAGAAATGTATAGAAAAATTACCAACTTTGAACTGATAGTCCAAGTTACCACTATGGTGAGAAAGGAGAAAATAAGATTAGGTAAGAGAACACTGTGGAACTCAACTATCTTTGCCACATTTTAATGCTTAGAAAACCTGATATAAAAATGGCAAAATAAAAACAAATGAGTACTGCTAGAAACAGTAGTAGGGAATAATGCTTGTTATCCTTTCCTTTATGCTATATATAGTTTGAAATATTTCCAAATATGTTTTCCTTTTCACTTCAATAAAATGTATGCTTGTATAAAAATGGTTATCCTTATTAAAAAAAAAAAGACTTGTCTTCCAGAAAATGACTCTTGTAAACATTTGCACTGACAGATTGCTATTTTGGAGAAAACCTATTGGGATATCGTCTATGATGCCAAAAAAAGCATTAGCAGATGTGTCTGCAGCTGGAGCAAGACACCCACACATGTGGTACAGTCACACTTGGCAATGAGAAAGGACTTTGGAGTCTGCATTGGCTTCTTTTTTGTTTGTTTGTTTATTTTTCCTATTTAGTTAATAAGACAAAAAACCTTAAATTCCCTCCCAGTGTAGATTAGGTACAGAGACAAGTAGCTTTGGTGGTTTGAGGCAAAAGTTGCCCTTTGAACATTGTTTCAATGCACCAGAATCTTAAACATTGAAGAGATTGCTTGATGCTTAGACTTGTAACAACTGATAATTAATAATGTTTTAGATAGAAAACATCAACAATTGCTTCTTCTTTAAGGAATTTTTTTCTAGAAATTCAAGAATTGAGTGAGCAGGGGGAATATCTATGAAACTCATTTAAAAATACAGTCAGTGAAATAATTGGAAATAGTTGATTTCTTAAAAAGTCATAATTAGAAACAAAAAATATATAAATCAAAAAATTTAAATTAAACTTAAAAGAGAGGAAAACTAAACAATAGTAGGTGTAAGATAGTTTTAAAATTGAACTGTATTAGTCTAAAAGCAGTGTATATTTATTTTGCAGTTCACGGTTTATCACATGAAAAATTAATAAGCTAATGTAATCTTTACATAAAACAAACTGAAGGTAAATGTGTATACATACACAAGGATATACAAAAAAAGCAACATAATTTTAGAAATTTAGTATAACTTTAAAATAAAATATTCAAAATTAATGAGTTCATTTTGTTTGTTCTGTGAATGCTAGATATTTCCTGTTTCACTCAGAAAACATAACATTTTAAAAAGCCATTTATAGTAGTATGTAGAAATATAATAATTACAAGTAACACTAAGATAAAATATGTGAGGACTATAAGTAAAAGTTTACAAAAACAAAAGAAAATAAAAGTAAGACAAAGCAAGGGTCAGAGATGAGGATAAAATCCAGACAGTTGTAAAAGTCACTACACTATATTATTTCTGTTTTTCTCTATTTTTAATTACTATTACATAGAGGGAAACAGCACACAAATTAACATTACAAATATTCTAGTGTAAAACAAAAGTCCTTATGAGGCCACAGGAGTTAATGATATTTACTTATATATACTAATTTAACACTTTGGACTTAGACCCTCATCTATACAGGTTAGAAATAAATTTTCATGGTGTCAAAAAGGTACATGTTCGAAAATTGTTTGGCAAAGCAATTTTACTTTTTTGCAAAAAAAGGTGCTGCCAGGTATATGAGCACACCTGAAGGATATTTGTTTTCCTAATGTGATGCTTCTGTGCTGCACTCCTATTGGTGGAGCTAGCTTCACAATCTTCAAGGTCAGCTATAGGGAACACCAGGTGAGGAATTGACATTTGCAATTTTTTTTAAGAGATGCTAATTTTCCAAGGGAATGTGCATTTCTACAAGATTACAAAATGATAGTTTTACAAAATGGAGTCCAAGTTAAGCTATTCCTTTGATAGAAAAGATCTAATTATATTCGCACATACCATGAAAGGCATTGGAAGTATTATTGTTGGAGCCATGCTGGCTGTTGGAAAACAATCTAATTAAGTCCTTGCTTTTTGCTACTATGAATGGAAGTCCAAAGAA
Organism: Glis glis; assembly: GCA_004027185.1. Classification (NCBI taxonomy): domain Eukaryota; kingdom Metazoa; phylum Chordata; class Mammalia; order Rodentia; family Gliridae; genus Glis; species Glis glis. The sequence continues at coordinate 14,135 of PVJS01003387.1, forward strand.
GATACCTAAATGTGATAAATGAAAGTATCAGAATAAAAACAAATTATTTACAAATATGAAGATGAATACTTGAGGTTGACAAAAGCTATAGAGAGATTATGTCTGCGGTGGAATTAGGTATCAGTACTGGCAGCGTATCAGTTTTATAAAATCTTTTTGTTAACACTTGGTGCTTTTTTATCTGCTTACAAGTTATTTTACTTTTTACAACTATGCAAAATGTAAATGGCTTGGGGAAAGATCATCAACAAATATATTAGCCAGAGGTAACCGCCAGAGTGTGGCAGATGATATAAGAAGCTCATTCTGCCCCACTCTAATAAAACTGAAGAATAAGGCATGTTTCAAGAAAAGGAAATACTCGAAATTGTGGGACAAATTTTGTAGTCTATGCCAAACTAACAGAAATGTCTTGGTTCTAATTCCACTTGGATTCTTATCTTATTATAGATAGGAATAATCTGCTGACCTTTGAAAGTTCACACTGATCTATGTCAGATGCTTAACCTTCTGCAAGTAAACTGAGAAATTAATTGCAGTCTGTCATTCTGAAGTTGCTAAAGGTTAAATGAAAAGTTGTCATTTATTTGCGTATCTTCAGTTTCAAATATTATCATCTACTTTACAGATTTTATGAAAGACCAAGAACACTGATTTTTCTAGATTGCCCGGGGAGGGGGGGCTTGTACCAAATATCCAACCTCTAAAGAGATCCTTATCTTTGACAGTTACAAGATGATGGAAGATGATATACTGATAATGCTGATACTAAATTGCAGGCTGCAGGATAATGTTCTCCACAGATGTGTATCAACTTTCTCTGTATACCTAGGGACTCCAAACTATGACTTGGGAACTTACTGTTTAAATATTTGATAATCATTTATATATACACAGTACAAGGTACTAATTGTTTTAAAAGAAAATGCAAATTCAAAGTAATCAATAGAAACATGTAAGGTGTGGTATGAATGTTCAGTGGGTGAGAAAGTGACTTCAGTTTGGGAAATGAGTTTCTGGAAATGGTATTTAAGGTATATTCTGAAGGATAAATTAGCCCTCTCCTTAATATTGAAGATGGTCTTTTCTCCATGGTGTTTTCAAACATCATGTTTATTATTGCGGTAACTCCGCGGTAGCTCCGGCGGACGATCTACTCCGTGGTTCCTGCCACGGAAGGTCGCTGCACCAAGCAGCTTCCTGACAACACAGTCTATGGTCCCCAGCCACAGATGGTCGCTGCATCAAGCAGCTTCCTAACAAATCTGTCTATGGTCACCAGCCACAGATGGTCGCTGCCCAGACAGCTTCCTAAAGTCTGTGGATCCTGCCACAGACGGTCGCTGCGTCAAGTAGCTTCCTAACAATGGTCTTCTCGCACGAATCAACACGAAGTCTGATATAGTAATTTGCAAAAATAGTTACATTTAATAATCGGGGGGTCGGGGAGGAGATAGAGATGGCAAGTTCTCCCGGCGCTCTATAGTCAGGGCCTTATTTTTATAGGAACTTTAAAAGTTAATCAAACACAGAAATCAGGAATTTCTCAGGTTACAGTAAAGAAGGTCAGTGAGGCAATCATATGATAAACTTAGGGGAAGGAGGGATTAACCATTACTGGGTGGAGACGCCATCAAAGACCGCACCTTGAAGATTACACCAGGTCCCTTGGAATGTGCCCGTTTGCGGACAGATCCCACCCAGCCAGATACCATGTATCCAAACTGGGCTGGTCCAAGATGATAATCTCAGTGTGCTTCTAAGATGGGTCTCCGCCCTCAACAGTTTAAATCATAAACTAGGAAGAATTCCCCAATCCCTTTTTATATTTAAATTTACTCTATTCTTTGTGCAAAACTTTTATCTTCCAGAAAAAAGATGAAAGGGATTCCTTTTTGAGGAAACTGACAAATCTAAAAATGAAACATGAGCAGATACTAGATACTGACAGTTGGGTATACCCAGTGTTTATGGGGAAAGCTTGCCCATCAGAAAGACTCTCCATATTCTCAAAATTGTAGTCAACTTATCAATGCCCCTTCCTTAAATACAAATGAACACAGAGCTCCAACTTTTCGAGGAACACTTTCATCATGAGACAGAGATCAAAACAAAGAGGAAAAGGAAATCAGGAAGAAACAATGAAATGAGCAGAAGAAAACATTTTCAACATACAATAATAGTCTCAAAAGACAAGGGTAGGTATTCTATCCATGAAACATCAATTAGGGTTATAAAGAAGGCACATTCAGAAAACCATAAAGAACTCTATAATATTAAGATTGTGATAGCAAGATTTAAAAATTCATGAGATTTTTGATAGATAATTTGGGGGGAAAATCCCCACAAAATAAAACATTAATAATAATAAAAAAGCCCCACAGATGTGTAATAGAAGGGAATAGGTTAGGATATTGAAAAATTGGTCTTATGAATTCAATATCTGAGCAATAGGGATTCATAATAGAGAAAACAGAAGAGAGGAGAGGAAATTACCAAATAAAATGTCCTATGGGCTGGGGTTCAGTTGGCAGAGTGCTTGCCTAGCATGCATAAAGCCTTAGGTTCTATCCACAGCACTGAAAACAAATCCCAGAATTAAAAGATATTAATTTTCCTTTTATTTCACCACGTGCAAGTAATATAGAAGGGGGAGAATATGAAAAGGTATACCACGGTGAAATATGACATCACTGGAGAAAAAAGATCTTACAAATTGATAGAGTAAGGCAGATGCTAGCAATCATTATGCCCTTTTGAACCAAATGAGAATAACCAAATCAAGCTAACCCTTTGAATAGCTTGAGTTTCCTGGAATGTTGACTGCATGGGGACTATTCTGAGGAAAATATAAAGATGTAAAACTGTTTTTAATTCTAAAGTAAGCTGGGCATGGTGGTACATGTCTGTAATCCTGTATTTGGGAGGCTGAGACAGGAAGATCACAGGTTCCAGGCCAGCCTCAGCAATTTAGTGAAACCCTCAGCAACTTAGTGAGACCCAGTTTCAAAATAAAAAATTTTTTAAAAAGGGCTGGGGGTATGGCTCAGAGGTACAAGGCCCCTGGGTTCAATCCTAGTACCAAATCTAAAGTAAACTGAAGCCGGGCGTGGTGGCTCACTCTTGTAATCCCAGTACTTTGGGAGGCAGAGACTAGAGGATCCGGGTTCGCGGCCAGCCTCAGCTCTCTCTCCCTGTCTCTCTCTCTCTCTACTTAGTGAGGCCCTCCGCAACTTCGTGAGAACCGGTTTCAAACTAAAGTATAAAAAATAGGGCCGGGGGTGTAGCGCGGAGGTAGAACGCCCCTGGGTTCAATCCCTGGTACCGCAAAAAAAAAAAATAAATAAAATAAAATAAAGTAAACTGAAGGCCATAATGTATGCACCACTAACTCACAAGAAAGAGGAAGTGAAATTTTTGAGATTGTTGTCTGGAGGAAACACAGGGAAAATGGGGGGGCAGGAGAGAGAGGGAGGGTGGGAGAGGAAGAGGTAGAAGGGGAGGGGATGGGAGGAAAAAAGGAACAGGAGAAGGAAAAAGAGCTACTTTGAGGGACTCCAGACAAAGAGAGAATACCTCAGAAGAGCAAAGAAGGTGAACTAACTGGGGGAGATAGGAGGGAAAGAGAGGGAAACAAACTGGTGCACAGGATGGACAAACACAAAGATATTAAAGTCAACTACTATGCTGAAAACAGGAAGGAGGGAGGAGGAAGCAGAAGGGTGGGAATTGGGGAGGGCTAATTGACCAATGAGTTTATGTATACGTCAGCCACCCCTGAAATACTTCAAGATGTATGATTGCAATGCACTAATTAAATAAATTAAAAAAATAAAGAATCTTGTTTTAGCATTAAACTAAAAAGTTTCTGCACATCACAAGAATCCATCAAGAGTCTAAAGAGAAAGCCTACAGAATGGGAGAAGATCTTGGCTAGCTATCACTCTGACAGATGATTAATATTTAGAATATACAAAGAACTTAAAAGATTTTACACTTAAAAAACACTATCAAAATGGGCAACCGAATTGAATAGACACTTCAAAAAAGAAGATATACAAATGGCCAATAGATACATGAAAAAATATTCAACATCATTAGCAATCAGGGAGATGCAAATTAAAACTACTAAGATTTCATCTAACACCAATCAGAAGCGCAATCATTAAGAAGTCAAATAACAATAAATGTTGGCAAGGATGCGGGGAAATAGAAACTCTTCTGCACTGTTGCTGGGAGTGCAAACTAGTTCAACCACTATGGAGATCAGTGTGGAGATTCCTCAGAAAACTGGGAATGGATCCACCATATGATCCGGCTATACCACTACTGCGTATCATACCAAAGGGAATGAAACCAGAAAACTACAGTAATATATGCATACCCATGTTCACAGCAGCCCAATACACAGTGACCAAATTATGGAACCAACCTAGGTGTCCATCAACAGATGAATGGATTACAAACTTATGGGAAATACACAGAATGGAATTCTACTCAGCAATAAAGAATAAAATAATATCATTTACAAGAAAATGGAAGGACTTGGAGAACACTATGTTAAGTGAGATCAGCCAATCACAGAAAGAGAAATCACCATCTATATAAAATTGTATAGGGATCACAGACTAGATAGTATGCAACTACACACAAATAAATCAGGTGACTCTTCCCATCGTCTCCCTTTTTGATATTGGTATTTAGTTAGAGTTCTAAAGAATTTGTAAGAAGAAAAAAGGGGGGAGGGTTTAATGAATTGCAAAGTATTTTGCAGCACCTGGACCACAGCAAGTTACCAGTAAGTAAATACTGGCATCCCTGTAACCCACAATTACCTGACTGGACATCATTTTCTCTTGCTTCCTATAATTCATACCAAGTACCCAAACCGAACATAACACAATTGCAATTAACTTATTAGTAAAATTTCAGTTCAGCTAAAAAAAATTTTAAAAGAGTTGCAGTTCTCTCAGATAATGGTGGAATATTTTACTAGTTCTCATGGTGGAGCATATTGCTATATGAACTTTAGTCTACAAGTATCCAGGGACAGTATTTTAATTAATTCTTCTTATTAGGCCTCATTTGGGATCCATTTCCTGTTTTTATTTGTACATAGGTTGTATTTTGTTACATTTGAGATACATATTTTGCACATGCATACTTGTATATTTTGGTACTATATAATACATTGTGATGATTGAATAAATAATTATTTGATGGAATTCATAAAGAATGGAGCAAAGGGATTAAAAAGATACTTAAGTTCCATCAAGATATAATTACATTACATCAGGACCCTGGTGTGCAGATAACAGGTAGATGTTATCACTTGCAGAATATTGCCTTAGCAAGTCCAGTCCTTTTATCAGTTTCCCAGATTGTACTTATAAGAAAAAACTGGAATAGTATGAATCAAATAGAAAATAATATGTAAATACACACACACACACACACACACACACATGCACACACTTATGCCAGAATGTTCACTATAAAAGACTGACTTTACATACACCTCTATAACAAGAAGTGATCATGCCATCATTCTATATCAAATGTGATGGATTCAGGCTATAGTACTTTCATAGTTCACCATGTCCACATATGAAACTTATAAGTAAAAAATCAAGTAAATCTGATAATACATACAGAATAAATAGGTCCAATGAACTATTGTCATGTGGGGAAATCACAATAGAAAATATAAAAAAGTAATGTCTGTTTACAAGAGTATTAAGCTGAGGAAAGTCAGACAAAGACAACAATTTGAAATAAATGGGAATTCAGTCTTTACTCATGTAAAGCTTGAAGTTTAATATATATACTCAAATGCTTATATTCAAATATAAATATTCAAATATAAATATATATTTTAATATATACATATATTTAAAAA
>PVJS01003387.1:20133-76301 GCA_004027185.1 Glis glis
GTGCATGCTTGTAATCCCAGTACTTTGGGAGGCGGAGACTGGAGGATCCGGGTTCGCGGCCAGCCTCAGCTCTCTTGCTGTCTGTCTGTCTCTCTCTCTCTCTCCTCTTAGTGAGGCCCTCCGCAACTTCGTGAGACCCGGTTTCAAAATAAAGTATAAAAAATAGGGCCGGGACGTAGAGCAGAGGTAGAACTCCCTGGCGTTCAATCCCCGGTACCTCAAAAAAAAAAATAATAACTGTCCTATTGAAAACAGCCTTAGAAATAGTCTAACAGGGGAAAAGAGCCTTGGTTTTCCTATTATACTTTATCTCTTATCAAACCAGGGGTTATGATAGGGTTTTCCCCCATAAAGAGTCCTTTTCCTTTCAAAGAAAATTATCTCTTTGGAACAGATAATGCAAAAAGTAAGCATAAAATTATAGTAATGTGGGAATATTCCCCTCCCTACAGCCTGACAAAAAGAGAATTAGAACAAGAATAACACGTGGTTAAATAATAAGTAGGGCGTTAAGCTATAGAAAATGTCTCGCGTGACCTCTATAGAGCAGAACAATAATGTTCTTACTTAAACTAAATGAATGAATTCATTTCTCCAATATGGAGTTGGGGTGGAAAAGATCATTCATTTCAGCATTTGTTGGCTTTTTTACTTAGAGGATTTTTGTTTTTGAAAAGATATCTACAAGAGATATCTTGTGGAAGGGATTTCAATTAAAGGTAAAACTAACTTTAATAAGGTAACAAAAAGTTTTATTAGCTTCTATAAATTGAGACTCAATGTTGGTGGGAAGGAGCCTCTGGATTTGAGGGGGGAAAAGAAGGATAAGAAACAGAATACACGTGTGCCTGAGCAAAATGATAGTCCCAAATGAATGAGGGTCAGAGAATACTGTATATGACTCAGCAAGCCAAAGAATTTTAAGAATATTTGTCATAGAACCAGTTTGAATATCATCTGCCCAGAAAATGAATATTCAACCAGTTTGAATATCATCTGCCTGAAACATGTTTGAAGACTCAAAATGGATTAGGTACAAGAACCCTGCATAGTGGTGCTTGGTGGCAGACTAAAGGGAAAGTATACTCAACACACAGGGAAGCAGCCTGAAGGAGAGACAGCAGCTCCAGGGAAAAGCCCTGCCAGCAGTACACAGCATCTGCCATTGGGCAGGAAGTCGGTTTCAGATTCTCCCTCACAAAATCTTTGGAAAAATTAGTGAGAGGGCTTTAAATTCTAGTTAATGTAGAGAAGAAGAACAATATGAATGATAACAGCTAATATCATTGAACATATACTATATTCACAGCTGGCTCTGTTCTTAGTGCTTTACATGTAATTAACTCACTTCATCCTCACTCCTGTCTATGGTCCTATTATTTATCCCCATCTTATCAATGAGGAAACTAGGCATGCAGAGGTGCTCTTATGCTCACTATCTATTGTCAAACTGATGAAATATAAACTTTGGTACAATAAGTCACAACCCCTAGAATTCTTAAGACACAGGACAGTGGATCGTATACTCTTTATAATTCTATTTTGGATAGCATATACGGATGGATGTGTGAAGAGAAATGTGAAGACCAAGAAAATACTCAGAGACAGGAAATTTAAATAAAAAGTTTTGATAAAGTGCTGGAGGCAGACTGTTAAGTTCGCTGTGAGAGAGATTATATAGAAGGAGAAGCTCCAAGGTTGATACATTTTAGAATTGGGGCTATGAAAAGTAATGGAGACAACTCTCGGGTGAAGTAAAAAGTTTCTTATGTTCTCGGGTGCTTGTTTGGTTGGCCAATTTGATTTGTTTTTGACTTTGGAGGAGACGCTTCTAAAGCAGGAAAAAAAAATGCAGTCAAATGAAAGGCAAATGATTGAAAAGTCTGGAAAGAGAATGTGTAATTGACGGAGCAAGTTCCCTGAAGAGGCAGGGTCAAGAGAAGAGGCAGAAAGTTTCACCTGAGAAAGAGGGAGGTCATATTAAACAGGGGACGCTTTGGAGTGGAGAAGAAAATGACTACAGTGGTAAATAAAGAAGATTCAGGATGGCTCTCGTTTCAGTAAGAATTATTGAACACATAACTTTGTTCTCAGCACTGTTGGCACTGTACAAGTTAGAAGGAAAACTTCAGAGGAATCAAAGATATTTTATGCCCTGAAAGTGTTTTTCTGGTTATAATTTTTAATCTTCAGCAGAGCTGAAATGGTAGAGATGAGAGAAGTTATAATCATTCAAAAGAAACCATTATTCAATTATTTGAGATTGTAGGTGCAAAAAGAAAATATTTTTAGAAAATAAATGTCTTATTGGAAACAGCCTTAGAAATAGCCTAGCAAGGGAAAAGAACCTTGGTTTCCCTATTATACCTTATCTCTTATCAAATCAGGGGTTAGGATAAGATTTCCCCCCACAAATAGTCCTTTTCGCTTCAAATAAAAATTATCTCTTTGGAAAGAGATAATGCAAAGTTTTCCTTTCAAATGAAACAGATAATGCAAAAAGTAAGCATAAAATTATGGTAATGTGGGAATATTCTCATTCCTATAGTATGACAAAAATTAATACTGGGCCAGTATGGTTTCCTTGTTTTTCATCTTTTAACAATTGAGTTTAGATCATGATCATGAGAAGTATTTATAAATGTATCAAATATTTATAAATGCAAGTGTATCTTCTAAAAGAAATAGCTTTAAGTGTATTTGTTATATTTTTATCCTGGACCTTTGCCTCACCAGGCTCTCATTTGTATTAAAACTGAAGTAACTTTGCAACACTCACTTGGAGCCACCAGATGTCACTGTTTTAGATATATTTTCAACACTATTAATATGACATAAGATATGAAGAAATTACTAAACATTCTAATAGAATTATTTTCTAGCAAAACCATGACAAGCATGATTATATTAGAATATTTTTGAAGACATCTAAAAAATTTTAAAAGATGTTCATACACACGGGTCAGGAAAATATGCTCTGGGACATTATAATTATATGATCATCTCCATTTCAACAGCTTTATAGTTAAGAATCCCATCTTATTTTTTGCTTTTTAAACTAAGGGTTATTAACAATAATTTGGCAATAGTAAATAATTAGTAAACACTTAAAATGATAGAATATTAGAGTTGAGAAACAATCTTAAGGGCAACCTAATTTAACCCACTTTTTGACAGATGTAAAAAGTACAAAAGAGGGGAGGGGATTTTCTAAAAGCAGAAAAAATAAAAATAGTTGGCCAGGTATTTAATGTTTTGACTCCATATTCAATATTTCTTTCATAATATCATAATATTCTTAAGTGAAAACTTGTTTCTTTATGAGCACCATCTCATGTTTGACCATAGTAAGAGAAAGACAATTTTAAAATATATAAATGAGCATGCCACTAACATTTTCAAAATATATAAATATTGTAAATATATGCCTTTATTCTTTCATCACAAAGGGCAATGCACCACAATCACAGAAAAAAGTACAAAACTAGAAAACACAAAGATGTCAAGCACTGTTATTTTGTTCTACATAATTCTGGAAATTATTTTAAGCATTTAATTCAAATGTATGTTTTAATTACTTCTGTATTTATAACATTTATATTATAAAATACACTTTTACAGACATCTATTTTCTGCTGAATAATAATATAAATGACTACTTCCCCATGTCACTAATCTGGACAAGCCATGAACGTCTGAGCATCATCAACAAACTTTTATCAGGTAGCTCACTGTCTTTTAGTGCAGTCATCATTTTTGAGGGATTCTATACTTATGAGGATCTCCAATCCGATACTTTAATTTAGATCACTCAGTTCTGGTAAACATTACTACCATTCTACTCACTTATGTGGCCATATTTTGAGTCATGAATCATATTAGACTGTCTAGATCAGAAATACTAGATTCAAACATTCTACTTTCTGAACCTATCTTCCAGCATTTCCATGCACCACACATGTGTTCTGGAAAAACAAGGTCATCCACCCATCCTCCATCTCTACCTCTCTCCTTGTCAACACCTTCTGGTTCTCATTCCAATGCCCCTATGCAAGAAATAATATGCCCATGTGTGAATACCAAGTTCTTGTTTTAATTTCCTTTTTCTTGTCTCCTCCAGCAAACTTACAATTCAAGACTGATCTACTTGAGATTCTGGAGAAATCAAGAGAAATCTGGAGAAACATGTAGACTGGGCTGCAACAAATTCAGGTCCTATAATTGGTGCTTAACTATCAGAGCAGTATGTCACTACTTCTGTGGTTTGGGGGTAATTTCTGTCTCCTCCTATCCAGAGGAATTTTTTAAATTGTCTGTGTGGATTGACATTCTGTCTCTATCTCAAAATTTAAAAAGGCTGGAAAAAAAGAAAAAGACAGATCACAGACTGATACTTTGCCATGTTGATTATGTGTTGTAAACATGAGGAAATAGAGAATAGGCAGATAAAAACTAGTTTTCTGATTAGGGTTCAGTCCTAATGCTTGGGAATGATTCTCCATCATTTTTGGTTTTTGCCTTGTAGGTTCCTAATTCTACGTCTGAAAGCATTCATTGTTTTCTTTAAAATTATCTTAGATTTTCAACTAAGTCGTTTTCTCAGCTGGCTCTAAGTATATAGATATTTGGGGACTCAAAGTCCTTGTGTTAGTCAGCCTTCTGTTACTGTAACAAATACCTGAGATAGTCAACTTCAAGAGAGAAAGGAGGAAGCCAGGCATGAGGGCACGTGCCTGTAGTTCTAGCTATTTGGGAGATGAGGCAAGAATATTGCTTGAGTCCATAAGGCCAGCCTGGGTAACATAATATGACTCCATCTCCTCAAAAGAAGAAAAAAAAAGGAAAAAAGAAAAAAATGAAAGTTTTATTTTGGCCCTTGGTTTCCAATATTTCAACTCAAGACCAATCGGCCCTGTCACTTTGGGTCTGTGATGAGGCAGCACCTCAGGGCAGGATCACGTGGTAGAGTAAAACCACTCACCTCAAGGCCACCCCAAGGGCCAAGCCTTTAATACACAGGCCTTTGGGGGACACTTAAGATCCAAACTATAGCAGTGCTCTTTTCATTTTATACTCTGTCTCGAGTCCAATATAATTCTTCATAAACTGTGTGGTTTTCTTACAAACCAACTTAAAACCACAGCCACTAAAAGACAGACAGACACACACACACACACACACACACACACACACACACACACATATCTTTGCAATAATCTCTTCTTCACTTTGAGCTTCCTGTAAGACTGCTGAGAGATAATAATCATAAAATTCTAATAATTTCTACTGTTTAATGAACAGCATGCATAAGACATCTTCAGAGCCTCCAAAATCCTCTTATCTGATTGCATAGTTTCCAAAGGCATCATCCTACATCTTTCTCGGGTCATAGCAAAGGATCTGTAGTCCTGCCTGAATTTCATATTTATTGTGAAGTCCTTTCTTAATGTGAGGATCTTGGAGAGGTTTGGAAGAAAGCGCTGCTTTCTTTGTATTTGGCAATTTTTCCTTTAAAGTATCTCCTCTAGTATTTTACTATAGTCATCCATACATTAGGGAATATGGGGAGACATTCTGTCTTGAAATTTCTTTAGCTACATCATGCAGTCGTCTGATGTCATGGAAGCACCAATGAAGGTGTTGCTAGGTGACCCATCATTGCAGAACAGGGATATTTTTCCTCCAGCTTCTAAAGCCATTTTCTTCATATTCCTTGAAGTCTTCATCAGTGGTATTTTGGGGACATCAGACTTACACTGACTGTTCCTTCAGATCTCCCAACTTCCCTCAGCATCTGGTCCCATGGTCATTACCATGATTTTAGGATTTTATTACAGCAACATTCAACTCTAGGTATAAATTCATTTATACTCTAGGTATAAATTTCAATTCAATATCTATACCTCCATAACAAATTAATGAAACTATCAGTGGCAAACAAACCACAAACTCCAACCACAGTATTTATTCTCTTACAGGTATCATGAGTCAGGAATGTGGATAGGGCTTAGTAGAGGAGTCTTATCTGTTCTATTCTACATTATCTAGGATGGTTCAAAAGATGGAGACTTGCCGGGTGTGGTGGCACACGCTTGTAATCCCAGTACTTTGGGAGGTGGAGACCCGAGGATCTGGGTTTGCCACCAGCCTCAGCTCTCTTGCTCTCTCCGCCACCCCCTCTCTCTCTACTTAGTGAGGCCCTCCACAACTTCGTGAGACCCAGTTTCAAAATAAAGGAGAAAAAATAGGGCCGGGGGTGTAGTGCGGAGGTAGAACGCCCCTGGGTTCAATCCCCGGTACCGCAAAAAAAAAAAAAAAAAAAAAGATGGAGACTTGAGAATTCACTTGGCTAGAATCTGAGCTGCAAAAATTGATATTCATCTGGAGCATGCTGAATCTGGGGTCCCTTTTAGCCTTGTTCTTACCTTTTTGTTGTCTCTACATATGGCTTCCCTAGGATGGCTTTATGACAGTCAAACTTTATAATACACTATAATTCAGATGCTAAAAATTTGAGGGTGAAAAAAAGGCAAAAAGAGAAATAAAAAGGAAAAGACAAAAACAGGCAGAAGATATATCTTCTTTGATAACCTAGCCAGGCTGTATCATTTCTCTAACATGCTATTATAAATGAGTCATTAATCTGGCTGATATTTAAAGGGAAACAAATTAGATTCCAGTTTCAGTGAGAGAAGTGTCATTAAATTTGTAGCCATGCTTTCAAAGCATCACAGACAAATATGTGAAGAAATAATTATAAAACCAAGGCCATTTTGAAAACACAAACTCAACTTGGCCAAAGTAAAAATATACCAACAGAAAGCTACTAACAAAAAGTTGACCCAAATAATGCTATAGAAAAAAAAAACAATGAAATGTATGAGAGATTCTAATAGGCAAGGGGGAATGATGAGAAAATTTCAATATACATCTCTGGGGAATTTCATCAAATAAGAATAGAGGTAGTGACAGAGTAAATACTCAAGTACATAATACCTAAGAATTTATCCAAATTGATGAAAAATACCAATCCATATACAGAATATCCACACCTAGACCAAAAGGAGTAAAACTGAAGAGTATCAAAGTTAAACTACTATAACGACCTGAAAGAAACAAAAATGATGTTCAAAGAAACACAATTAGACTAAAATTACAGAATAACTACAGAACAAGTCATTCCAAATGTAAGAAGACAATGGGGAGCCGGGCGTGGTAGCGCACGCTTGTAATCCCAGTACTTTGGGAGGTGGAAACCGGAGGATCCGGGTTCGCGGCCAGCCTCAGCTCGCTCTCGCTCTCTCTCTCTCTCTCTCTCTCTCTCTACTTTGTGAGGCCCTCCGCAACTTCTTGAGACCCGGTTTCAGTAAAGGATAAAAATAGGGCCGGGGGCGTAGTGCGGAGGTAGAACGCCCCTGGGTTCAATCCCCGGTACCGCAAAAAAAAAAAAAAAAGACAATGGGGTAGTCCTTCGTCATGTTGAGGGAAAGTGAGTATAATCACATATTCTATGTTCAGCCAAGTGGACTAAGGCACATATTTTTAGTATTAATAAAAGCCAACACACTGTATAGCCTACACAACCTTAATTAAGTATTTAGTGTAGAATATACTTATAGAGAAGAATAAAATGAAGACAAAGTGAATGCAAAAAAGGCCAAATGAAGCTGGGCATGGTGGCGCACACCTGTAATTCCAGTACTTGTGAGGCTGAGACAGGGGGATCGCAGGTTCGAGACCAGACTCAGCAATGTAGCAAGACTCTCAGCAAGTAGTGAGATGCTGTTTCAAAACCAAAAATTAAAAAATGGGTCTGGGGGTGTAGAGCGCCTGGGAGGGTCAATCTCCAGTAACAACAATCACACACACAAAAAAGGCCAAATGACATGTGAAAATGAATTAAAATAGTAATTCTATTTAATGACTTTGGAAACATATTTTGTGTTTAAGTTGAAATTTTAATTTATGCAACAATTAAATAATTATAAGGTACTAGTCTAATAAGTCCCTTAGAATATTAAAAATTAGGAAATTGAAAATATTTATTATACAGACACACACACGTATGCGTGTGTATTTATGCATGTTTGAGGGTGATGAGAGAGAAGGCTCTGTAGGAAATGGGTAGAAAGTGTATATTCTATTCAAGCCTCAAACATTTATAAAGGCTTGACTACATATTGAACCACAAAAGAAGTCATGTCACATTCCAAATAAGGGAGCACATACATACAACTTTTTCTACCTTAAATGGGAGACCATGATGTAAAAAAAATTAAGAATATGTGTTTGAACTTAATAAAGACATTTTTTCAAATCTTACAAATTAATGGGGAAATAAAAATATTCTAAGATGACAAAATCTCAAGTACTGTGGAGTGCAAAAAATTTTTAAAAACCACCAATCTAGTCTCAAATCCATTTTAGAACCTTAAACTAATTTATTAGAATATAATGATTAAGCTAGGCATGGTGGCACATACCTGCAATTGCAGTACTTGGAAGACTGAAACAGGAAGATCATAGGTTTGAGGCCAGCTTGCAATAACTCAGCAAGACCCTTTCAAAATAAAAAATAAAAAGGGCTAGGGAGGAGGGTATAGCTCAGTGGCAGAGCCACTCTGGGATCAATCTCCAAAAATTTATAAAATTTAAAGTTCCAATTTGAAGATGATATCATAAAGTGAACATTTCTTAATATCAGGAAATATTTCTGAGAATATAATTAAAATAGCAATTTATATGAAATAAATCGAATAAATAAATTGCTGTAAATCAAATAAATAATTGCTTTTAAAAGCACATTAACAATATGTTGTAATAGAATGGATGAAATCATGACCAAATACTTTGACTTTTTAAACATTTCAGTGAACAACTATTTTCTAATATAGGGATGGTAGGGCTTTAAGATCTCATGCAGGAAATGGTGAGTCAACATCAAAAGATGACATTTGAACAAGTTTGCAAGAGGGAATATTGCAAGAAAACACATATATAAGTAGTTGTGGAAGATCAGAGCATATACAGAGAGTACTGGAAAGTAATACAGGAATCCACACTACTAAAGAAAGTGAAAGTCACACACCATATATCAGAGTAACGCGTGGAAGCTGATGAGATAGAAATAGTAGATGATGGAGGCAGGAAAAGGGAATCCAGCATTTGAAGCATCAGAGTCCACCCCTCTCCCTCCCAAAACTAAGTAAAATGTAATCCCAAAGAATATGTTTGAAGAAACAGTAGTTGAAAATCAGCATATTAAAATTAATCATTTCATTGAAAATCATCCACCCTCAGATATAGTCAAATAAGTTAATAAACTTCAAAACTAGGAAAAATATTTGAACAACCAGGCCAAACAACCAACTTATTCAAAAGGGAAAAAGTTTAATGCTACACCCAAACTTCATCACAGCAGAACTGAACATGAGAAAATAGTAGAGCTAGGCCTTCAAACCCCTCACAGACTCTGCCCCGAGGGTGTTCTAT
Organism: Glis glis; assembly: GCA_004027185.1. Classification (NCBI taxonomy): domain Eukaryota; kingdom Metazoa; phylum Chordata; class Mammalia; order Rodentia; family Gliridae; genus Glis; species Glis glis. The sequence continues at coordinate 29,626 of PVJS01003387.1, forward strand.
ACAACCAGATTGTGGGCTAAGTAAAGGTCTTGAAATGCAAGAATTCCAGATCTTGGAGAGGAATCTCTACCCAGATAAGCTAAGAAAAAAAATAACAAATGCAAATTTAACATTGAGTCACTTCCATTATAGAAAAAAGACTAAATAAATGTAGGAGTATAGAACGGAATTAAAATGATAGGCAATATAGAAGATATATATGCATATATATGTAGGTATGTATATGAAATCTTCAGCAGAGCAATCAAAATAAAATTACATGATAATTCTGTAAGTTAAGCAAGTTAGCTGGATACACAAAAATCAATAGCTATTATATGACACATGCATATGTCTACCTTGATATTATATATATATGAAACCCAAGAAGCATATGTAATGATAGAAACTTCATTTCAATACAATACATATGCTAATATGCTCAAGAAGAATGACTTGGCAGGAAATTTTCAAGATGCCAAAGAAGAAAGATTCCGAATGCAATGGAAGGCAACAAAGGAAGATCTGAAAAATTAGAAAGGCAAATTATATATTCTTATATAAGAAGACTTAAAATACTACCTCCAAAATAGACCTAACGATATAATGGCACCTTGGAGAAAAGTTCTATTGAAAGGTTCCGGGACAAAAGGATTTCCTTATGGAACACACAAAATACAATTTAAATTTAATACCGTTCACAAAAGATGCGTCTAACTTGGAAATGTGGGAACCCATACTTTAAAGCGATTAAGAGAAAATATGGGAGAGTAATTTTATGAAGCTTTGGAAAGAAATGAAGAAAAATATAGTTTTATATATTATCTATAATAAAAATACATCAGTAAGTTTAAAAATTAAAAGAAGGAAAAAACAAGATAGCAAAATATTCAGATCTAACAGTCAGTTAGTTAAAATAGGCAGGTTATAGCCAGGCTTGGTGGCACACGCTTGTAATCCCAGTACTTGGGAGGCTGAGATGGGAGGAACCCGGTTCGCAGCCAGCCTCAGCTACTTAGTGAGGCCCTCCACAACTTAGTGAGACCCTGTTTCAAAACCAAGAATTAAAAAATAGGGGGGGTGTAGCCCAGAGGTAGAATGCCCCTGGGTTCAATCCCTGGTAGCGCAAAAAAAAAAAAAAAGGGCAGGTTATGTTTCAGTAAAAACATACTCACCAAATCTCACTCACACATTATTATTGAAACAATTAGCATATCTCCTTCACAAATGAGTATATAAAAGTCTTGAAAACTAAAATCTACCATCACAACATCAAGCCATCAAACACAATAGAACATTCTGCAATGATGGAAATGCTCTGCTGTTATAGGTGCCACTAGACATATGTAGCTATTGAGCTCTTGAAATATGGCTAGTAGGAACAGAAGGTAGACTTTCATACTGGATGGTAGAGTTTTAGGACATTTGTTAGTTATCAAGGAAGAGGGAAAGAAGATGTATCAAAAGCAACCAGCTCTAGTAACACTCCTGTCAAACAGTTGCATGTAACTTCCATACACGTGCATAGGAAAATTTAGTTTTCTAAAAAACTCTCATTTCCTTCTATAAACTTTGAAGCAAAAATAGAAAATGTTGACATGTCTGTTATTTTTGGGAAGCAGGTATTTGTTTACATTATCATGTAATATAAACTAATGTGTTTTTTCTTTTTTAATTTTATTTTTAATTCACATATCACAACTGTACATACTTAAAAGGTTTGTGTATTTTTATTTTAAAATATTTTAATTAAAAAGCCAGACGTGGTGGCGCACATTGTAATTCCAATACCTGGGAGACTGAGATAGGATTGCAGTTTTGAGGACAGCCTCGGCAAGTAGTGAGACTCTTATCAACCTAGCAAGACCATTTCAAAAATAAAAATAAAATAGGGCTGGGAGTGTAGCTTGGAGGTAGAATGTCCCTGAGTTCAATCCCCAGTATCACAAAAACAAAAAAACAAACAAAAATATTTTAATTAATAATATAAAAACAAAGCTTTGGCATTGTTGGTCCCGATTTCTCTATTTCATTGATTGATTTGACACTGTATCCAAGTCCTTTTTATGCATACATTGTTTTGGATTCCATAGCATCACGTTTTCCTCTTTTTCCTTCCTCTTAAGGGAAGCAGTTTAAGCATTCTATATAGACAGATTTCATCTAGTCGCCAACTACATCTTCATAATCATCAGGTCTCTGCTTCTGCACATTTTCCTCTTATAATTTTTCCAGGAGTACTTCCCACATCTCATTGAATATTACCCACATTACTCTCAAAATTCTTTCACATTTTTTTCTGAGTTATAAAACTACTGAAATTATCCACAAGGAATCTCCAAACCTGTTTCTTTTTCTTGATGTATCATGTCAGCACCTGACATCACCATCTATCACCCAAACAATTCAGAGCCATATCTGACTCATTCTTTGATGATATATGAATAAGCCCTGGCAGATGTACAATATGCTCACATAGTTCTCTTAGATCTCAGTTTGATTGTTTCCCCTCGAACCTTTCAACTCTTTGTGAGCAGGTTCTATCTTATTTCTTTCTATGTCTGTAATCCTTGGCAAAGGATGTGGCCTATGATAGCTACTTACTTAAAAGTTTATAGAATAATAGAGTCTTTGGAATGGAAGAGGATGTTCTTTTTGGAAAGCTGAATTTGAAAACTGTGACAGTCATTAGACAGTTTCTGGACGACACTTCAAATAATGCTATGTACATATACAAAATTATTAATACCAATCTCAATAACATGTACAGGGAAGGGAAGGGGAGGGAGTGTGAGGGAATCTGGAAGGAAACACACCAAGTGCTGTGTGTATGTATGTTCCTATCATCCTGAACCTCATTCTGATGTATAATTACAATGCACCAATAAAAGTATATGTAATTACCATAATTTTGTAATCCATTCATCTGTTGATGGACATCTAGGTTGGTTCCATAATTTGGCCACTGTGAATTGTGCTGCTATGAACATGGGTATGCATATATTACTGTTGTTTTCTGGTTTTAATCCCTTTCGTATGATACCCAGTAGTGGTATAGCCAGATCATATGGTGGATCCATTCCCAGTTTTCTGAGGAATCTCCACACTGATCTCCATAGTAGTTGAACTAGTTTGCAATCCCATCAACAGTGTAGAGTCCCAATTTCCCCACATCCTCGCCAACATTTGTTGTTGTTTGACTTCTTAATACTTATGGAATTCTACTCAGCAATAAAGAAGAACAAAATGACAGCATTTGCAAGAAAATGGAAAGATCTGGAGAACATTATGTTAAGTGAGATTAGACAATCACAAAAAAAGAAGGGACATATGTTTTCATTGATATGAACAACTTAGGGAGTAGTGGGGACACAAAAGGGACTCCAATGACAATGGAGAACCCTCAGTGGTGCAAGGGAAGGGGTACAAGGGAAGGGGAAGGGCAAGAAAGAAGTGAATCTATGGAATTACCATCATAAACAATGTGTACATGTGAGATTATACCAACATCATTCTCAGTGCTACATGTGGGGGGGCGCGGGGGGGAGGGACACCAAGAGCTGTGTGCATGTATGTTAACACCAAACTGATACTCATTGTGATGTGAGACTACAATGCACCAATGAAAACATATTAAAAAAAGTATATGTAAAAAAGAATTCCACAGGACTATTTTCATATTTACCAATGCAGACGCAATGTTCTCTTAGATGCTTCTCTCCCCACTCTATTCCCAATCTGAGGAATGGTTATTTTTAAGATAATGTTTGTTTTAGTTGCAGCTGTGATAGCTTTTGACCTGAACAAAATATCTCAGCATTCCAATCAGGTACATGGGTCCACTAAATGCAATTGTCAACTTCATTAACATTTTTGCCTATTTTTCCTGATTTGAGTATAGATTTATTAAAATGTAGTGTGGTGGTATTAAGTGAACAGTGATCCTTGTACCTTTAAGAAATTTAACAGGCACATGTGCCTCTTTGTATTTTCCCTCTCTGGCTTTAAAATGACTTTATTGAGTCTGTGTAAATTAGTGGAAGCTATATAAAAGGTTGAGGGAAGGCAGTCTTTCCTGATAACAAGACAACTTAATTAGATGGCACTTCAACACCCTCCAGCTCTTTGAAGCTGGTGTTGAGAACTGACTCAGTGAACATAACGCTAGTGCTGTCCATATATACAGCCACAACTTCTTCCAACATTTCCTATAGTTATTGGTATCTCCTAACTCTATCTCCTATTCTGTTAACTTCATTATCTCCCACCTACAGAAATTGAATTCAAATAAATAATGTTTCATGTGCTGGAAATCATATTCTTCCATATTGTTTCAGACTCAGGTAAGGTCAATAATTCAAATATAACCTAACTAAAGAACATTCCACCTCTGATTCTGCATTAATAAAAAAAGAAAAAAATATATATATGTGTGTGTGTGTGTGTGTGTGTGTGTGTGTGTGTTTGACTTGGGCATCCCTGATAGTGAAGTGAATGAATTCCAAATCTGCATGAGTAGACATGTGTGAAGTGATTCACATGATTTAGTAAAGCCTCAGATTATTCCAGGGTTTATAAAATACCTTTTTTTGGTCAACTATATTATAATGTACAAAATAAATACATAAGAATAAGTTGCTAACTCCAATAGATGGACCAAGATATTCAAGAAATGTTTTATATTTTTCTCCAGCGCACCTGACTGAATTACAGCTGCCTCGATATGAGTTAAGAACAGACAGCAGCAGAGACTTTACAAATCTTGAGAAGTGATAGAGCGGAAAGAGAATTGTTCTTGGAATCATAAAGCATAAGTCACTCCCACTATGGCAGTTAGTACTTGTGCACATTGAAATAAATCCCCTGAACCTTGGTTTCCTCACCTAAATAATGGAATACTTGGATTGCCTCATTTGCATTTCTCACAGGGTTGCTGAGAAGGTCAAATAAGAGAACATTAATGAAAATGCTTTATCAAAGAGACAGAGTAGCGTAATGGGAAAGAGTGAGTGCCATGGTTTCACAAGCCAGCCCAGTCACTGTGATCAGAGCAAGTGGCACAGCCTCTCTGGGAGCCAGGCTTCTCATGTGGAAATGTACCTATCTCAACTAGCTATTGAGGCTATTGATTGAACTGTCCCCCATAAGGTCCCAGGTCTGAGGTATGGTGAACCCTCTGTGGCTAGGCATGCCCATGGGAAGCCAATTTGCACAAGACAGCAGCAAGAGCCCTCCCCTGCTCTGGCAATGGGCCAAGTACAGTGTTTCTTTCTATTGTTACACTGCTCTGTTTCTGATGCTGGAAGATATGTGTGTTGATCTAGTTTTTATATTTATTTGCTTTACAGTAGTTTGACCAGAGAGTTAGGTTTGAGAATTGATGTCGAAGAAAATAACTAGAGCTTTGTTATGTTTTGTTCAAGATTTCTTAGGAGCCTAATATATTGAGGGACACCACACAGTTCAACCTAGCTTAAGGTACCTTTATCTCAGTCTTGGGAGCCCAAATCTCCAGCTAATAATAAATTGTTATTTTGCCTTGTTTGGCTTATCTATCATCCTTGAATACCATGTAGGAGATGGTTATTTTCAAATGGAAATGACATATTCTTAAATTGTCTGTGCAAAGTCACTATAAATATGAACCTTTAAAATAACTCATTATTTGGGATTCTAGCATCTCCAAATACTTTGCATGGACATTTCTCTCTCCAAAAACTCTTTTCCCCATCCTAGGATTGTTCCCTGACCCATTGCAATTCTCTCTTCAGTGCTCAGATTGGATGAAACTTCATACTTCAGTTTCCTAACACTTTCTCAAGTCAATCTGTGCTGCTGCAACAACATACCACAAATTGGATAATTTATAAACAATAGAAATTTCCTTCTCAACATCCTTAAATCTGGCAAGTCCAAGATAAAGGTACAAGCAGATTTGCAGTCTGATGAGGGCTTCTTTCTGCTTCAAAGATGGCACCTTGTTGCTATGTGCTCATATGGTAGAAGGGCCAAACTGTCTTCAGTGCCCTTGAGTCCTTTGAAAAGGGCATGAACTCACTTATATGGGTAGATTCCTAATCATCTATCACTTCCCGAAGGCCCCACCTCTTAATTGCTAAGGCTGGCATCAAACATGCGATCCTCCTGTCTCAGCCTCCCAAGTACTGGGATTACAGGCATGCGACACTAAATCCAGTTTCTGCTTTAGTTTTTGTATTAGATACAAGTCATTCTACCTCCACGTACTCTATTGAGAAACTCCACATGAAAACATTACATTTGGAAGATTCATTTTCACATAAATTTCTCAAACCCTTCATAATTGGTTTTATATTTAGATGATTTAATATCTTGTAAATGTAGTTTAACATTCAATTCCTGGGGTTAGGCACTTGTGGGGGACAGCAAAGCTGAAAGAGGGAGAAGACGCAATTTTCTGCGCACTTTCTGTTCCTGTCAACAACAACCCAGAAATGATTCTTCCCCATGATGTGAAATTGAAACTCCCCAAACAAGTCTTATTATTTCCCTTAGGAAATATAAAAATTTAAAAAAGCCCTCTCATATATGTTTGTCAATTATCTTACTTTCTGGACCCTCATTTACTGGAGCACAAAATCATATAACTTCCTGGAAGAAATGATACTTGGGTAGTAGTTTTTTGAGACCTTGAATATTTAAAAGGCCCAATTCCACCTCATCTTTTGCGATTATTTGATGAACCATAAAATTTTAAATTGGAAATATTTGCAATATTTTCTACTCAAAAATATTGCTATTTAAATTTTAAATGCTACCCTTATTCCTGATCATTGGAATGTAACCTCTTTCTCTCCCCTCCTATCTATTTTGTGCTTATTCTTTCTCTCTCTTTCTCCCATCTATCGCTGGTCTTCTGGAATCTCACAATGACATATTTAGTTATCTTGAAGCTGATTTGTATTCTTACATGAAAAATTTCTGTGGCATAGTTTTGATAATTTTCTATTCTTCATTTTTTCTGTCCTTTTTTAAAAGTATATATATATATATATATATATATATATATATAAATATTATGATATTAGATTTATCTTTCTGGAGTTTTTCTTATAGTGTCAACGTTTGTTATTAAGACTTTTCTGCCCTCTGTGAAGTTGAGATTGCTTAAATTCCCAACACTTCTGAGTTGTTGAGTACACATTCAACTGTTTCTCAAAAATTCACTCTTGTTCTTTGAGTATCCTAAATAATAATCCCCCCCACGTTTTCAATTTCTTTGAGAAGAGTAGTTTTAATTTGTTTTTGGTTCTCTGATGCATCGTTAATTTTTCTTATATCATTTTTTCTTGAATTTTTTTGCATTGGATTCCTCCATAAAATGCCATTTATCCCTTTTTCTCTATTTATCTTTAATAATAGAGCACTAAAAATAAAATTAGATGCTGTTTGTACGAATGAGGTTTGTTGCCTTCTTGTCCTTACCATGTATTAATCAATCACAAATAGAATGTTTTAATGGGAAACCACTAATCAACACACAGCTATTCATTTTTCTCACTAATGAATCTTTAATCTCCAGTCTTGCACACTACACTTCAAGAGCCAAAAAGATGAAGTCACCAGGTGCAAGGTTTCACCATTCAATATGAAGACTTTTGACTTGGAATCCCATTGGCTTCACCTGAGCTGTGCCTGAAGTTCAAAAGTCTAGATTTTTCTCTGATACGCATTTTGCATGTAATAAACGTCTGTCATTCACCACTGTGGACAAGGGGCAGTTGCCTCTCCAGTGGGAGTTACTGGAGGGAATCTTGAAAGTGTTATTTATGCACACACAAAATGTCAACAAGACCTCTTCATTTCACCTCCACAAACACTGAAGGCTCTGATATTTCCAATAGCTAGTTCTTAAGAATGTGTGGATTCCTCAGACTCAAACAAGTGTGCTTCCTATTTCAACTTCATTTTCTGGCAGAGGAGTAAGTTCCAACTTCCTCCCTTCCATTTCCATCCTCCACACTTTCACTGGTGCCTCTCCTGCCTTTGTCTCCTCTCCTATTTTCTTTATCCACATCGGCTCATACATTCTTTTATATTATTCCAAGTTTACTGAAATTTTAGAATACAGTAAATATTAAATATTATATCCATCAAACCTACCAACATAAGCATAAGCCAATATTTTATTTTGTATTTCTTTATATTTCTGATTAATGTTCAGCTTTCTTGCACTGTATGGTGTCCCATTTTGTGGTGGAAATCTTTTGAATCTGTATCATTTCCCAGACTTTAATTTATCCAAATATTTGGTAATAATCTGAAACATCAGAATTTCCATTGTTGAATCTTTATTCATTTTGTTTTAAAATCACATCTTTCCAGGTTGTCATTATAAGTTTGCTATTCTGAAAATGACCAAGTGCATTGATCAACATAGCTCCTCTATTAAAGCTGTGCTTTTAAATACTCTCTCTCCAGAATTAATGCTATAACCCCCTCCCCTCCATGGAAGCACTCCTGGATAATTAGTACTAAGTTTGAGCCAAGATGTTAAGTGTTGAGGAGTAGATAAGTGTTTTCTCTTCCAAATTTGCCATATAGTTCACAATGCTACTTACCAAATATGAAAAGAATCTTAAATTTTGGCAGTCACCATCTCTTCCATCTCTCTTGTTTTCCAAAATTATCCCTATTTTCCTTATCAATGCCTGGCTTATTTATAATCAATTTTATGGCTGTTTTTCTATGTTTGCTTGTCTCTCAATTCAGATGCCTGAGAAAATGGTTGCTCTCAAGTAAGTTCTTGATGACATTACCTGAAATATCACCTCCCTCCTTTCAGTCTCCACCTGCTAACCCGCTTTCATTTTTCTCACTGCACTATTACATGGTATGCTAAATATTACAGATACACACACACACACACACACACACACACACACACATATATCACACACATAATAAAAGGGTCATTAGATCGGGCAACTTATTTTATTCACCATTACATCTCTGGAACTTAGAGAACATCTAGCCAAAGTAGGCCACAATCTATATCTGTTGTAATAAATAAAAAATGAGGGTCCATATACCTCTCACTTCTCTCAAAAGCCAACTGAAGTGGTAGAAATTTTTAAACAAGAAAAATAAACCCACAAATATATGGCAACAGAAAAAAGGAACATCGATGATTTTCTAGAAAATAAATAGCATACAAGATGAAACTGATAAGTATAACAAAGTAGATGAAACATTAGTCCCCAAATAATACATACCAACAAAACAAAACAAAAAACAAACATGGGGCACACAGAGGAGAAAATCAATTATAAATATCAGATCATTGGTTTTACTTGCTTAAAATTTCAAATAATGGGTAAAAAGAGTCCTGAGACAAATACTAAAGTATATATTAACTTCTTTATAAAAAACTTTTCTCACTGGGAAGATTCTCCTTAACTACACTGTCTGAACATATACAATGTGTATGCCCTTGGCCTACAGAAGTAGAGTAGCAGAATCACTCTACTTTCCAAGTTAATTCCTGTCCCAAAACACATCAAATGAGTATGGAAGACAAAGAAAGAAGCAGCCTGCAGTTCTTGACAAGTTATAATCTACAAAATTATAGAAGGATTGTATGTGTTGAGAAGAAAATGTTGAAGATGGAAGGGAAAAGAAAAACCAAAATAGGAAACACAAACAACATATAAATTTCAGTAATTTTAATATATGTAAATGATTGAACTTGTCAACTAATAATGTAGTTATTTGTTGTTGGTTTCTTTTTGCAAGAAACACATATGAATGGAAAGAAGAGTTGATTAACTAGGACTAGCTATGAGGAAAATATGAATTCTAAAGTACATGGAGGCAAAAAGATAGAATACATAATGGGCTCATCCTGTGGAATAAAGAGGAGTTGAATTACATATTTGGGGGGCAAGGGGAAGTAAAGCTGAATGGAGACAAATACATATACAGAAAAATAATTGATCAGGAATAAAAGAACGGATTTCCCTCTTCCTTAAATCTCTGTTATAACATACTCAAGCATACTAATCTGTTTTAATGATAAACCACTAGAGAACACTTACTATACCTTCTTTTTGAAAACAAAACTTTAGATGTTATGTGCCACTTCCAAATCCAATATAATATGATTTCCAGTATCAAAATGTATCCACCTTTATCAGAGACACCTTGCCTGGGATAACATTACTATAATTTTTATGAGACTTGGTAGAAAAGAAGATTTTTCTATATAAAAACAAAACACAAACCTCAGATGCAACTATTCATCCTTGCCAAAAGCTGTATTTTTTTAAAAATCACTTCCTTGATTTTCTGAGTAATTGCATGGAAACCACATTCAGAACTAATAAAGCTTGCCCCATGTGTTGACCCACAGATTCAACTCAGCCATTGCTACTTCAACAGAAATTCTAGCCAATTATCATCACATTTTTCCATCCTCTCTTTTTTGAAGTATTTTGGAACCAATCTAATTTGTAAACCATCACAGATATTTCACAGGAAAATATTAATGGCTAAACAAATCATCATTGTTTAAATGAAGAAAAAACAAGAAAATACATAAGAGACTATAAGGCACGTATATAATTCTAAGTTACTTTGAGGACTCATGAGAATTGGGATTTTAGAGATGACTGTTAAATTTAACATCTATTCTTTCATATACCATTAAAATAATAAGAAAGAAAGTCACCTCTGTACCTGAGATGAAAAGATTAAAAAATGTTGTTTAAGCAACTCATCCAATTAAATGATTCACACAGTGCTTTGTTTGGTTGGGCATTCATTAAATAACCTTCCCAATGCTCCCGTGTCATCTCTGTCATTTGTGCAGTGTCCTAAATCAGTGTGCAACAATGTCACCTGAAGGAAGCAAATTAATTAAGAGCTCTTAATGAGCAAAACAGTCTGTTCTTTTCGCTAAGACATTTTATGGTCTCTCTGAATACAGGCAGAAATTTTTTTTAAAAATCCAAAGACGCAACTTTGTCAATTTACATTTGTTCTTGATACTAGTGATTAATCTGTCAAATTGTTGAAGAGAGACATTCAAAATTACTGGAAAGTATGTATTCAAATATCACACAAAGTGGCATCAAACACTTTGGTTGATGGAGGGAAAACACTATTTAAAGTTGAAATCTGCAATTAAGTCATTGGATGAAAATATTTTTTTCTTCCCAAACTTTGTATCTGTTAACTATGCTGTGATGGTTTATAATTTCTAGAATACCTGGAAGTTAGGGAGTCACTTGTAAATACCTAGGCTCTATTCTTCATAATAGATGCCTATTATATATGTATGCATACATATACAAACAATGCATATATCACATGTTATGTAAATGCGTGTGCATAGATAGATATATGCAAAATACATATATGCATACCATTTTTTTTCACATTTACCTCTTGATGGAACAATGGGTTCTATCTAGTTTTGGAGGCTATCTGAATAAAATCGCTATGACAACTTAAGCACAATCCTCTGTGTGAGCATGTTTTCATGTGTTAAATACCTAGGAGTGGGATTCTTAGGACGTACAATAAGAAAATATTGAACTTAAGATATTGCCAATTATTTTCAAAATGACCACATTATTTTGCATTTCCATCAGCAACAGCAACATGGCAAAGTTCTAGCTGCTCCATTTTTTTCCCATCATATGTCTCTGTCAATCTCTTTCCCCTTTAGTCATTTTAGGGTGTGTGTAGTATGCCACATCATACTACATCAGACTTACAATTCTATCATTTGTTTTGGATACTCAGAATCCCTTTCACTAACCTTTAAAGAGGTTTGTTTTAAATAAGAAAAACATATTTCTTATATTTACCCAAATATATGCCATTTATGGGCCTCTTTGTTCATTCAAATTTTCATCTGATATTTTTCTTTTGTTTAAAGAATTTTCATTGGCATTTCTTAGAAGATATGGTGGTGATGAATATTCTCAGTTTTTTTATCTAAAAAGCACTTTACTTTCATTTGTGAAATATGTTTTTGTTATATATATGGATTTATAAGTTGATCGATTTTCTTCTATTTTTCTTTCAGGGCCCTAATGATGTTGTTCAGTCTTGAGTTTACATATAATCTGATATAAAATTAACTATCATTTTTTCATTTATTAATTTATATATAAAATCCTTGTTTCCAGTTGCTTTAATTTTCTCTCTTACTTTTTTTTTTTTGCGGTACCGGGGATTGAACGCAGGGGTGTTCTACCTCCGCGCTACGCCCCCGGCCCTGTTTTTTATACTTTATTTTGAAACCGGGTCTCACGAAGTTGCAGAGGGCCTCACTAGGTAGAGAGAGAGAGAGAGACAGAGAGACCGAGAGACAGAGAGAGCTGAGGCTGGCCGCGAACCCGGATCCTCTGGTCTCCGCCTCCCAAAGTACTGGGATTACAAGCGTGCGCCACCACGCCCAGCTTTCTTACTAAATATATATACATATACATATATATACATATACTATATATGTATGTATGTATGTGTATATATATAATAACATAACATACATACATACATGTGTGTATGTATATATAATACTTTAGGTGTATTGGTATAGTTTTCTTGAATTATATTCTGCTTGAGTTTCATTCACCTTCTTATATTTATCAGTTTTAATTTCTATCATGTTTGTCCATTTTCTTCAAATACGTTTTGCAGACTTCCTTATCTTTGACTCCATTTACACATATTTTAGAGAGTTTGATATTGTCCCACAAGTTTTTGATTCTGTTTATTTTTCTTAGTTTTTTAATAGTTTCTATCTATGTGTCTTCAATTTCATTCTTATTTTGCTATTGGTGTTAATTCCACAAAGCATTTTTAAATATCAGATATCATATTTTCATCTCTAGAATTTTTCTTTGTATCACTACTGTATCTGGTTTTTCTCTTCCTCACCGTTATGCTTGGCCTGCTGGACTTCAATAATTGGCTCACATGGTTATGTGAGCTGGCAAGTCTGATGTCTGTAGTGCCAGGCCAGGACGATGGAAATTCAGACAGTGATTCTGTGTTAAAATCATGAAGTAGAATCCCTTCTTCAGGAAACTTCAGTATTTGCTCCTTTGGGCCTTTCTCCTGAGTTTTCCCTTCCTAAAATGTGGTGTGGGAATTGTTTGTAGATAGTAATCTGATGAAATTGTCAAACCCAATTTTTACCCTTCCTTTAGGGATTAAAGTATTATGTTCCCTATATTATGAAAACTGTTATTTTGTAAGTCTTGTTTTATTAGTTGTTTAAAATGGATAAAAAATCCTGTTAATATTAATTTCGCATTTTTCATTTTCACTCATGTGAATTTTACCAATTTAAAAACACTGGAATCAGCCGGGCGTGGTGGCGCACGCTTGTAATCCCAGTACTTTGGGAGGCGGAGACCGGAGGATCCGGGTTCGCGGCCAACCTCAGCGCGCATGCGCGCGCGCGATCGATCAATCGATCAATCTCTCTCTCTCTCTCTGTCTCTCTCTCTCTCTACCTAGTGAGGCCCTCCGCAACTTCGTGAGACCCGGTCTCAAAAATAAAGCATAAAAAAAATAGGGCCGGGGGCGTAGCGCGGAGGTAGAACGCCCCTGCGTTCAATCCCCGGTACCGCAAAAAAAAAAAAAAAAAAAACACTGGAATCAAAAAAGAGAATTCTAGAGATGAAAATATTAATATAAACATTACAACTTAGAGTAACTTGATAAATATCAATATTGTAATGATTCTATGGACTAAGTGATGAATCTGAGGTTAGAAAATAGAATCTGTGTGATTGTTTTAATTAAATAATTCTTCTTTCCAACAAAGGAAAAGGAGTATAAATTTCTTATCTTTACAATAAGACCTCTTTGGTGATACATTTTAAATGTTCTGAACAACTATAAAATTTTCTCAGTACAAAATCTGAGTAGTTTTCCAAGGGAAAATAAGAGAAAGAATTGTACAAGTCATTGCACTTTTCTTGATAAGCTTAAACACTGCTCTCAAAATTGATGAAAAGTATTATGTTCCTGACTGGGAAAAAACATAATATTTTATCTGTAAAAAAAAATCTCTCCACCAAGTGGCATTATTTCACATCCCATAATTTCATTGGCACACAATCTCTAAGAGTAGTTATTGATGCATGCATGACCTAGTAAATATCTTGCTTTACAGTCAGATTAAACCTCTGATATGCAGAGTATAAAGCAGTTCCTGGCACAGGAGTGGTATATAGATGAGATCAATGTGTTTGATAAATGATTTTGTCATCTTATCTGTGGAACTCCATTACACTGAGAGGAAACTTCCAGTTAATTGAAGATTATCTCCTGAGCTATTATGTGCCTTTCAATAGGTGTGTTAAAGTTTGTGCTGCTGAGTGTCAACCATATGTAAAACAGAAAGACTGCTACCAGGCAAATAAAAATGCAAGTAAATAACTTCTGAACACTACATATTCACAGAACAGCTAGCTCTCATTTTCTCTATTTTATTCTTTCAGTGTTGACTAAAATCTTAAATAACTGTTTCATAAACAAATTGTCTCTCCCATGTTTTGTGCAAAGAAAAGAAAGACATTTGAGTATTTTAAATTAACATGGATGCACAATTGATCGGTAAGAAAAAAACATACTTTTTTCAGGTGAGGTAAAAAGATATACAAAATCATGACAGCAGATATATCTTCTTGAGTACCTTAGAGTATGTCTGAAGACCATTTTTATTATTTTGAGTGGGTTGCTCAGAGGACATATCTCAAAAATATACTCAATGCCTTGAAAGTGCTGGCATTATTACTTCAGCTCAAATATCATTATTTTAATATTGAAGTGTTCCTATTAAAGTAAATTATGCTGAAAGCCATTTGCTAGCCAAATTTATATTTTTTCTGGCACAGGAAGATTTTTTTGTTTATGAAGAAATACACCAAAGATACATGTAAGAATATTTTAAGAAATATTCAAATGCTACAAGAAAACATGAAAAATGTTCTGAGCTGAGTAAATTGAAGGAGTAATGGGGGAGCAATCATGCTACTATGCCAATTGAAATAGCCTCTTTGCTGTATTTCCACTCCCTCCCCAGCTGCCAAATATGAGATAGTAAATGAGCCTACCTTTTAAAAGACCTGAAATCTCTCTTCATTGTGGAATACTCCCTACTTTCTGTTTTGTGTTCAATTTGAAAATGAAGAACTATAAAGTACACATCTTCCATGATGACCCATAATGTGGAAGCAAAACTACTCAATTTCTTGTAAAAAGGAAAGGAGTAAGAATCAGGTACCAACAATGCCCAGTAAACAACTCAAGCAATCCTGTTTCAAAACATGTCTTTCACTATATAGAATATTTTAATTAGTTTACAAATGGTATCTTATTAAAATCTATGAGTAAGGGCATAGCATTAGATTTCTGAGTGTCTCTACCAACAATTTAAGAAGCAGTAAATTTCAAAAAAAAATTAGGAGGCAGAATACAAATTCCAGACTAGGGGTCAGGCAGGGAAAGTAGAAGCCTACTTGGTCTTCTTACAGTTTTTCATACCTGTTCCCCTGCTTCCTAGAGTTAGATACAAAGACGTATGTAATCACAAATAGAGGTCTATTTCTGAAACCTAACAAACTTTTTGATATAAATGATAAGTAACTACTGTTTGAAAATCTGTATATCCAATATTTTTCCTTCTCTGAATATGAGGTTTCAATTGTAACTGGGTGTTTATACTACTACCAGCACTTTCTGTAATTGTGTGAACTAGAGAATTTGGTTTAAAAATGGCAATAATGATGACTTAACAGAGATCATAAGTTTCAAAAGAAGTGCCTATGATAACATCTTTTAAGTAACCTATTTTTGTTTTATTTCATAAATACTGTAGGAGGGTTTTTTCCTCTCAATATACAGTTACTATGTGCACCTTATCAACCTGAAGTTATGTGCTTAATTATGTTTTTTAATGTTGATAGGGTTGTAATTCTTTCTTTTCATGGGCTAGAACTTTAAGGTTTAAAAAATGTTTAAGATTAAAAACATTAATGTGCTTCCTATAATAATTACAGATGTGATTTTAGCAATCACAATATCTTATGTCCCTATTCTTTCAAGGTTACAGGACTGATCTGAGTTTTTATGGCTTGTTTTGCTGACAATTTCTCTGAACACAGAATGAAAACATTTAAAGGAGAAAAATATGAGGAAATGTGTTAACAGTTCATATTAGGAAGTGGATTTATGTCATATTTCTTGGTTAGATTTGAAATGCAAGATGTATAATTACAATTTACAATGCACCAATAAATGAACATAAAAAGTTAAAAAAAAAGAAATGCAAGTAAAAATTGTGGCATAGGATTTTGTTTCTTTATAAAAAAGCACACGTATAATCAGTCAAAGATGAAGAAATGATGCTGTACACAGAATCCCTCTACCAAGACAAGTTAAATAAACCAAATCAAAACAACAAAATGTAAGAGAAACTATTAGCAGCAATAGTGATACTTCAAGTTTATTCCGTAACACTTACAAAATGGTATGCTGGCAATAGACAAAGAATATAAAACCACTCAGAAGAGTTCTTAGCACTAACACAACCCCAATATCTCCTCCCAGAAACAGTGATGAGAAAACAATTTGAGTAGACAATTATGGTTAAGTAGTCCTCAGTTTATAGGACAGCGGCATAGAAGTATGAAAATAAGCCAAATCCTGATCAAAAGACCTACAAAATAAGTCTAAGGGATAGTGGCACTTAATCTTCATAAGTGAAACAATGACATGATTCCAGGGGGTATAAATGTGCACAGCGAGCCTGGTGGGATGGCATGTGCAGAGGGAATTGAAAGTTAACAACTTTGAACTATCAAATTAAAAATAAAAGCAATAAGCTTTTCCTTCTTATAAGTTATGATCCATGCACCTTTACTGAAAGTTACTTAAAGCAAAAGCAAAAAGTGTGATGCCAAAGTGGGATAAAATCAGAAAGTCAGCATAAAGTTATTTCTAAAAAGTCATAATCGTTTAAATTTTAAAAAATCAAGAGAACTTCTAAAAGAGAAATCTTGCAGAAATTAGAATTAAATAGCACAGACAGAAATAAAGAGAAAACAGATGAAAACTGGAGGTTCAATCTGGAAATCCAAGAGAGAATAGAGAAAACAGATATACAGGAGTTACAAAAGAAAATATATGATATAAACATAAAATTTATCAGGACTGATAATCACTCATATTCAGATTGAAAGAGACATTCAAGCACCTTGTTTTATGATAATAAAAGATTTACACCAAAGTTTTCCAAAATTGAAACACTCGGAAAAAGAGAACCTAAAACACCTTCATTTTATGTCACAAAACTTGACAGAGCCACGTCTAATGCAATATAGTATAAAGAAAAGCAGAGTTCTATTTTAGAAAAATAAACTGCAATATACTATCTACTTTTAATATAAAAACATTCCTCCTACATAATATTTCAAATTAAATAACTGTTATATAGAATATTTCATATAAGCTTAATCAATGAAATTTATGTATAAATACATATGTATATATGTATCTACACATATGTTTCATAGATATATGTTTGATATATAAATATATCCCAGATATTAAGTTAAATATATCCTACTAAACTGTACTTTCCATCTTAAACCTCCACAATTCATCTTGCCTTACCTAGACAAACAAGGAACACAAAGATCTCTACATTGCCAACAAATGGCCAGAGAAGCCAAATTTTTCCCATCAGAAATCTCTAAATATTCATGATTTTTCCTTGGTACACAAGAGAGAATGGGCCTGCCATCCAAAATGGTATTGACCTGATATGGATAGACTTTTCATAAATAATTACCATTTACATGAGTCAAGTGCAATTGCGCAAATCATACTTTGTTTACAAAACACACCACTCTCAAGAAATTCCTCCAGGTTTATTTGTTACTGATCTGCTCTATTTCTTAAAATGATTGACTCGTTTAGTCCAAATATTGAATTTCAATTGATCATTTTAATTATTGATTCATAATAATTATGCAAATTAACAGGTTTCACTGTGACATTTCCATACATGCATATATTTTGCTTTGACATTGTAGTTAATGTGATATTGTTGGCCTTAGCTGTGTCAGAATTATGGAACTTTTTAGAAAATCACCATTCTAACAAAGATCACAGTGTAACTAAATTCTTCCAGCATGTCCAAACTGAAGAGTAAAACTAGATGGAATGGGGATATTTTGGCAAATAGGTACGGGATAAAGGAGAGATGAGATCTTATAAAAAGTATATAGAATATACTCCGTGTTTAGAAAAAGTATAATACATCTACATTAGCTACCTCAAAATTATTTTCCTTTAAAACACTGATTCTTTATTGGTGCATTGTAAATTATAATTATACATTTTGATATATGTCAGGGTATGAACATAAAAAGTAAAAAAAAAGAAAAATAAATTTCAAAAAAAATAAAACACTGATTCTTATTATATTATTCCCGAAGTCTTTACTTTCTAGAATTTTAGTAACTTCTTAAAATGTAAAAATTCCATGTCAACAACTCATGGAATTTTTACTCATGTTTAATACAAATGCTTTATGAATCTAAATAAGTACGATATTTTGGTTGAATATGGTAAAGGGCTATATACAGAGTCAAATACTTAACAAATGTAAGGATCATTAAATTTCATGTAAGCAATGAATATTGTTATGCTTCATGGTCTCAGACTTTTATTTCTTAGTCACCCTTATTGCAATTCTCTATATTAGTGATGACAAAGAATAACAAAAGATAAAAAACATGACATTACAGGAATATGTCCAATGAAGTGTGTCTTTATTGTAGAAGTTTAAGGGTTATTTTCAATCAAGTTCTTTACTATCTTTCACAACTATGCATGGACAATAAATGGAACATTTTAGAACATTTCATTAATATTTATAGGTTTTTCACATGGCTAGTTACTAACCAACTATTTCAATTTGTTAAACAAGAAAAGATCCAGGTATGAATTATGTACTAGTCATTCAATTTTGCCAGAATGAAATAAATCATTGCCTTAAAATGAAAGATGTACTCAAATCATAATGCTTCTGCTTACTGAATTGCGGAACTGTAAAGATTATTCTCATTGCATGGCTACATGGTGACTTATACTTTATCCAAATTTAGATATCAATCTAGTCTCCTTTCTTCACTTTAAACACTTAAACCTTGATATACCGATGTCCTAAAGCTGCTATCTGTTTTCAGAAAAAAAATTACCAATACTGTCTATCCATGGGAAACTTGTGTCTGGCTGCTTCCATGAAAAGTTATTCATCTGTAATTATGACTGGAAACTGATGATTATTCCTATGTGTATTATCAATGCTATAGATTATCTCAATGAAATTGAGGAAAATACTGCACTGGATTCTGTAACTTAATTTGTTCACAGAAAATGCAAATGTATTTTAAAAGTAAAAAAATAAAAACATAGACTGGAATGCAATAGAATACAACGGAACAGACACTAAAACTATTAAAACAAAGTTAAGGACTTGAAAAGTGAACGCATTTGCTGCTTAAAAATTTGGGTTTTGATGGGTTTTAAAATTTTAATATAAAGACTTTAAATTGTATTATGATGCATCACCCTGAATTATACCAGTATCATTCTAACATTATCTTCTTTGTAAAATGAATTGCAATACACACAAAGACATTTTCAGTTCATTAGAACTGAATCTCGTTTTGTAATAGCCAACATAACTGCACCAGGCAATTTCACCAATGGATGCTAACATGAACAGGCGGAACTTGGGGACAGGATGTTCATATGGTCTCAAAGCATCACTGCACGGATTACATGTTAATTGTAAAGAAGAAATGTGTACTTATGATGGAGGGATGTGATGGCACAGTCTTCACTAAGTGTTCAAACTTGACATTGCCTTTGTGATACAATGCAGGCAAGGAAAACGGAACTTTTGTGGCACTCTGGCTGGGACGTCTTTGGCTCAGTTTAATCAAATGGAAACAGCTGAACAAAGAATTATATGTTCTGAGGAAAACAGGGGGTTTTCTCAAAAGTAGTAAAGCAGTAGAATTTTTTTTTTCAGAAAACAAGACATATCACCAAAAGTAAAAATATTAAATAGATTCTGGATTGGAAGGTAAAAGGACATTTTGAAGTTATTGGGAAATTATTTTTCTGGTACTGGAGATTGAATCCAGGAGCATTCTCTCTAGGAGCTATATCCCTAGCCCTATTTTATCATTTTATTCTGAAACAGGATAAGAAATCTAAAATTTAGGCCAGAGATTTTGCCATTACTATAAGAGGGCATAGGGCCAGCTCTCCAACATCTAGGCACTGGTAGCGACTTCCTCAATAAGACCCCTAAATCTCAGGAAATAAAAATGAGAACCAATAAATGAGATGACAGTATACTAAAAAGCTGTGCAGCAAAGGAAATCATCAAGAATACAAAGAGAGAGCCTACAGAATGGGAGACTATCTTTTCCAGCTACTACACTGATAGCTGACTATTATCTAGAACATACAAAGAACTTTAAAAAACTTAACAATAAAAAAATAACCCAATAAAAAATGGGCAATTGAACTGAATAGACACTTCTCAAAAGATGAAACACAGATAGCCAATAAATATATTTAAAATGTTCAACATCAGCCAGGCGTGGTGGCGCATGCTTGTAATCCCAGTACTTTGGGAGGTGGAGACTGGAGGATCCGGGTTCGTGGTCAGCCTCAGCTCTCTCTCTCTCCCCCTCTCTCTACTTAATGAGACCCTCTGCAACTTCGTGAGACCCGGTTTCAAAATAAAGTATAAAAAATAGGGCCAGGGGCGTAGCGCAGAGGTAGAACGACCCTGTGTTCAATCTCCGGTACTGCAAAAATAAAATAAAATGTTCAACATAATTAGCAATCAGGAAAATGCAAATCAAAGCTACACTTAGATTTCATCTAACTCCCGTTAGAATGACAATCATCAAGAATACAAACAGTAATAAATGCGAGGATGTGGGGAAATAGGAAGTTGGAGGGACTGCAAATTACTATAGCCACTATGGAGATCAGTGTGGAGGTTCTTCAAAAGACCAAGAATGGAGCCACCATATGACCCAGCTATAATACTTCTGGGAATCTTTCCAAAGGAAATGAAATCAGAATATTACAGCGATGCATGCATATCCATGTTTACAGCAGCACAATTCACAATAGCCAAACTATGGAACCAACTTGGGTGTCCACCAACATTGAATGGATAAAACTGGGGTATATGCACATAATGTAATTTTACTCAGCCATAAAGAATAAAAATATGCCATTTGCAGAAAAATAGATGGAACCGGAGAAGATGTTATGCAAGATTAGCCAGTCTCAGAAAGTGAAGGGCCATTATGTTTTCTCTCATATGTGGAAGCTAGAAAGAAATTGGGAAACAAAAAGGAGATCAGATAAATGAGGGGAGATACAAGTAGATTAGTGGAAGGGGATGTGGGGTGAGGAGGGGAGAGGGAGACCTGAGAAAGGGAACAGTTCAAGTAATGTTATGTTCATATACGAAGTTATCAATGCCAATTCCGATAATATGTACAGGGAGAGGGAGGGAAGAGAGTGGTATCCAAAGTACAACACACCAACTGTGTGTGCATGTATGCTTTTAGAACTCTGAATATCATAATGTATAATGAAATACACCAATACAAGTGTATTTTAAAAATGAAGGCCAGGCGTGAGACTTGGGAGGCTGAGACAGGAGGATCGCAAGTTATATGGCAGCCTCAGCAACCTAGCAAGACTGAGCAACCTAGCGAGACCTTGTTTCAAAACTAAATTATAAAAAAGGGCTGGGGTTATAGCTCAGAGGTAGAATACCTCTGGGTTCAATCCCCAGTACTAAAAAATAAAAAAGACATTTTGTAGTTATTGGAGAATTTTGTATATGTTTGTGTGTGGTACTGGGGATTGAATCCAAGGACATTCTCCCTCTGAGCTACATCCCCAGCCCTTTTTTTTTTTATTTTCATTAGCAGGGTCTTGCTAAGTTACTGCACACTGGCCTCAAACCTGTAAGCCTCCTGTCTCGGCCTTCCACAACAGGGATTACAGGTGTGTGCCACCATCCCTGACATATTTGGGGAAATTTGAATACAGGCCATATGGTAGATGACACAATTGAAATGATGATTTTCTTAGACACAGCAGGGTGATACGATCTCATAGGAAAATGTAACTTTATTGGAAAACCTTTTAAATTTAGACTATCAAGATATCTTCAGCCTACTTTTGAATGAATTATGAGGCCAGCCTCAGCAACTTAAGGATACCCTCAGCAACTTAGCAAGATCCTGTTTCAAAAGAAAATATAAAAAGGGTTTGGATGACTCAAAGGTAGAATGTCCCTGGGTTCAATCCCCAGTACCAAAAAGATAAAAAATAAAATGTAAGTTGAAGACATGTGCTGTAACTTGTATTGTGATAATCAAAAGCATATATAAACACAGGTGTAGACATATTTACAAAGCTGTAGATATATACACATTTATACATGTTCATATACAGATTTTGTTATATAAACATATTATGTTCCTTCCAAAATGTTTAAGATTTTGACCATAGTGGTTGCTCTGCAGAGAGAAGCAGGGTTACTCAGTAACAGAGATAGAAGGGAAACTTTCTATTGAATTATTATTTGTATGAATAAAATGAGCACGTTAAAAATGTAAGTAAATGGATGGAGCTAGAGAATCTTATGCTAAGTGAGACTAGCCAGACTCAGAAAGTGAAGGGTTGTATGTTTTTTCTATGTGGAAGCTAGACAGAAAATGGGAAACAGAAGGGACTTCAGATAAATAAGGAGAGATTCCAGTAAAATAGTGGAAGGGGACTAAAGGAGGGAGTTGGGGAGGGAAAGGAGACATGATGAAGGAATCAGTTAAAATAGTTAAAATAAAGCCGGGTGCACGCTTGTAATCCCAGTACTTTGGGAAGTGGAGACCGGAGGATCCGGGTTTGCGGCCAGCCTCCTCTCTCTCTCTCTCTCTCTCTCTCTCCTTTCTCTCTCTCTCTCTCTACCTAGTGAGGCCCTCCGCAACTTCGTGAGACCTGGTTTCAAAATAAAGTATAAAAAAATAGGGCCAGGGGTGTAGCGCGGAGGTAGAACGCCCCTGGGTTCAATCCCTGGTATCGCAAAAAAAAAATAATAATGCCTTGTACTATATGAAATTATCAACACCAAACTGAATAACATGTACGGGGAGGGAAACACACCATGTGCTGTGTGCATGCGTGTTTCTATCACTTTGAACCTCATTATGATGTGTAATTACAATGCACCAATAAAAGTATATGCAGACGCAAGTATAAGCATCTAGACAGCATATGGCACAGAATGCCCCAAAACTTAAAATAATTCACATTAAAAAGCAATGAAAAAGCAAAAAAGAAAAATGCGTTCCCAACTCAAAGATAGGCTAAAGTGCAGAAGTAACTGACATGACAATACGAAAATGAAACAGCCACTAAATGAATTTAAACAGGTCACTCTCTTTTAATTTAAAAATATCTATATCATTAGCCTCCCTCTTTTCTTTTTTGATTTTGCTTATCAACTTCTGTTTTACATTTGAAGAACACTCATTTTTAAACATTATATAAAATTCCATAATCTACTCCCTCCTTGTCATGATTTTCTAAAAATATGAGCATTTTTCTTGTAAATTATTGTTTTAGTTTCAAGAATAAAAGGGATTTTTTTAATCTTGAGAAACAGAAATGGTCCATTTTCCCAAAATTTTTTTCCTATTTCTTTCGCAGCACTGTTTGAGAGATAATTTCTTGCTGGTGATTCTGTAGAGCAGATCCATTCTTTGAGTTATAGTATTCCCCCCTACCCGTTTTCTAATTTAGAAACCTCTCTAAGCCTGTTCTGTTTTATTGTGCCAGTTCTTACCTTGAAGAGCCTAAGAAAGATGTGATATGCCTGCAACGGGGGCACCATCCTGTGGGACTTCATTACCCCAAAATGGGCAACACTATTGAAGCTTTTGAAACAATTTATTTTTTTCTTGGTGGTGCTGAGGATGGAACCCAGGGGCATTCTACCTTCAAGCTACACCCCCAGCCCTATTTTTTATTTGGAAACAGGGTCTCACAAAGTTGCTGAGAGCCTTGCTAAGCTGGTGAGGCTGGCTTCGAACCTGTGATCCTCCTGTCTCAGCCTCCCAAGTATTGGGATTACAGGCATGAGCCACCATGCCCAGTTTATTTATTTGTTGTTGTCTTCCTTCCTTAGCCCCACACTCATGATTAGGGTGTCAAAGAGCCTTCTTGCTCCTTTCCTAGCATCCCTAGATTCCTGCCTCTGAAGCTCTAGAGGATGTGATGTGGTTCAGCTTTTATACAAATGGTTTTCAAAAGTCTGACCATCCTGCCAGTTTTCAGCAAGGTGCAATATGTCCCATTACAGGCCTGTCCTATACAATAGATTTACTTGCTTCCTTACGTTAATGTTTCTAACATAATCTTTAAGTATGCTAAAAATAGGGAACAACAGGTAGGTGTGGTGTCACACGCCTGTAATCCCCGCACTTGTGAGGCCCAGACAGGAAGATTGAAGGTTTGAGGCCAGCCTCAACAACTCAGTGTAACCCTGTTTCAAAATAAATAAATAAATAAAAATTAAAAAAGGCTGAGGGAGGTGTAGATCAGAGATAGAATGCCCCTGGGTTCAATCCCCAGTACCAAAATAAAATAGAATGGTTTTACTTGGTGTTTTTCCATTGAAGTCATTTTTTTTTGCTTTATTGTCTAATCACTTTTGTGATGTTCAGATAGATAGTCTCCTTAGATGCATAACTGGGTGGAAGGTTGTGATACGTGACTCTGATCATGGTCCTGTGGTTTTCCTACACTGAAGCCTGCTGGTTTAAAATGAATTCTTATATGACCCCATTGTCTGACTCTTTTGATATTTCAGATCGATGGGATACAAGAAAAGAAAAAAAAACTCTATGACAAAGATGTATGTGTGCATGTATGATGTTCATACCCTGACATATATCAAAATGTATAATTACAATGCACCAATAAATGAACATAAAAAAAAACAAAGATGTAGAAAAAAACCTGTCAGATTACTGTGTCTTTCTCCCCCTACCCCCATCTCTGATCCTTCTCATTCAGCATCCAAGCTTCCCCCTGGTCCTCATTCACCCACATCCCTTCCACATGGAGAGGAAATGAGAGAACAAAGCTGTTCTACAAAGAAAATGTGTTTGCCTCCTATTTGTCAGTAAAGAGATGAATCTCCTGTACATTCACAAATGCAAATTTGGATTTCCCAAATTCTTTTGGTATCAGAAGAAGAGAAATAATTCATAAGCTTCTATAGATCTATAAGAGAAATTTCAACCCACAGACTCACAAACCACAGAGTGAAAAAGCATTACAACTAATATAAATTACCACTCCCACACACAGAACAGAGCATCGCAAACAATGGGATTCCTGAGACAAGAGGACCAGGGTAACACCTGCCTTTCGCCTTTACTGTTATCGTGTGACAAAATCAAACACCTGTTTGTCTCTTTCAGGTCTGGCTGTGTAGCTTAGATGACAAAACGATGCTTTGCAGGCAACCTGAACTGGGAGAAAAATGGAGAAAGTAAACATGACAAGAAATTATCAAAGTTATTTATTTTTAAAGAATACCCTGTTTGGAAGGAAAGTCAAGGACTTAAAAGGTTTTATTATGACATGACAGCAATGATTAGATGCATAAGACAAACACATTTATTAAATCATACATGCCGATGAAGGTTGTGCATCGCTTCAATCAAAATAGCACGAGTCTGCTCTTATTAAAGGTAATGAGGTGTAGTCATTTGAAAATGTGTCCTACTTATAAATGCCTATAAAATGCAAACTAGACTAACGCTACTGAGTTATGTTAATAACTAGTGAAAAGCATCTTATTCTGAAGTACTTCAAAAACAAATTATTCAAAGTGTCTACCAGGTGTTGTGGAAGTCAAGAACAGAGGAAGTCTGGATTTGGGTTTTTTCCAAGTAACTTTAGGAGTACTCCCGAGCTTCTGAAAGTGGCTTATCAGTACACATTTGAATATTTTAATTATACACTTCAAAAAATACTTCAGAGTCATTTGGCTAAAAGTGCAATTTGTGTATTACATTTTAGTACTTAAATCAACTATGAAATACCATTTTAAATTAAAATCCAATACACTTTGCATTCACTCTGTTCAAGAAAATTGAAGCTAATTATAACTCTCAAAGTAAGCAAGACAAGGGAGCTAACAATGCATTTTGGGGGGAATATAATACAGTATTATATATAAAAAATTACACTCTTTAATAGTTAAGACAAATCTACCAAATCATGAAAAGTAAAAAGTGAGAGGTAGGATGGAGGTAGAAATACATCTTTTGAGAGTTTTGAGAGGGAAATTTCCCAGGATTATTATGCAACTCCATTGTCTAAATATTCCTTTTCTAAGTATATGATGAAACAAGCATCTCTCTCAAGCCTGGTAAGATGCTCACAGTAACTGCAGAAAGACATTCAGGGATTCTGGGTATCCTTCCTGTTGCTCCTGATTTCCTCCTAATGCTGAACTACTCCACATTCACATATATACACCCAGACCCAAAAGGTAGCTCAGGGGCAAGTGTTCTGTGGGTAAGTATACAGACCTGCCACATGTAAGCTTAGATATCAGCATTAAATACGCACTAAAATGCTGGGCATGGTGGCACATGCTTGTAGTCCCAATACTTGAGAGGCTGAGACAGGAGGAATGCAGGTTCAAGAACAGCCTCAGCAACTTAGCGAGACTCCCAGCAACCTAAGGGGACTCTGTTTCCAAAACAAAAATAAAAAGGGCTGGGGCTGTAGGTCAGAGGTAGAATGACCCTGGGTTCAATCCCCAGAACCTCACACACACACACACAAAAGAATGCACCAAACTGCTAACAGTGCAATAGAGAATATAATGGTAGGAAGATAAGGGGCAACTGGTGAACCATAAAACAAGGTCCAGCTACCCTTAGGGTATCATATTCCTATCTACACTCAAAGAAATCATTGACTTCTAGACATCACTATGAGCATTCTGATAGATATTATAATGATGGTTATCAAGAACAAAGAACATATATTTTAGCTTCTAAATTTGATTTGTAGCTGTCAAATACTTAGATATACATTATATATCTAAATATGCATTTCCATTTGTATCCTGGCCCAGAGTTCCACATATTAGCAGGAAGTCTGGTATATTTAATTAAACTCTTTTTTATTATTTTCTTTATTATACTGTCCTCATTCCGCTGTTGTAGCAAAATTACACTATTTTCATAACATAAAAAGGTAACTTGGCCTTCAAAGATCTCAGAAACAATTCAATAGGCCATTAATTCTTTCTAAAACCTAAGGCAAAATGTGCTGAAAATAATCTGAGCCTATTATCTTTGGTTTGGAGGAGTACTGATTACTAATTCTGTGTGTGTGTGTGTGTGTGTGTGTGTGTGTGTGTTACAGGGGATGGAATCCAGGGGCATTCAACCTCCGAGCTACACCCTCAGCCCGGTTTTATTCTTTTTATTTTTAAACAGAGTCTCACTAAGATGCGGAGGGCCTCACTAAATTGCCGAGGCTGGCCACAAACCTGCAATCTTCCTGTCTCAGCCTCCCAAGTACTGGGATTACAAGCGTGCACCACCACACCAGGCCTAATTCAGTATTTTAATTTTTATTGCCCATTGTAGGAAATTATTCCTCCTGTGTTGTTTTCAAATGTTCAGGCATATTTTGGAACTCAGATATTTTGGAAAATTAAAGAAGACATTTATTTTCCCTTAGTATTTAACCATACATTTTGAAGATACTTATGTTTTAAACACATTCTAATTTTTTTTGTGTGTGGTATAGGGGATTGAACCCAGGTGCATTCTTCCTCCAAGCTACACCCCCCGTCCTATTTTTTATCCTTTATTTTGAAACAGGGTTTCACTAAGTTGCAGAGGGCCTCAATAAGTAGCTGAGGCTGGCTGCGAACCTGCAATCCTCCTGTCTCAGCCTCCCAAGTACTGGGATTACAAGCATGCACCACCACACCTGGCTCACATTCTAATTTTATTCAACATCTCTCTCCTTTTGCTTGATCAGCCAATTAATAGGCCAACTTCTTCAAAAAAAAATCACTTACTTAGACTCCTCCACCTCTTACACTATTATAATCTAGAATATTAATCACATTTCACAACCCCCCAAAAAATAAAACACTCAGATTCATTATGAAATACACTATCACTCTATTTTGACCAGTTATCTACCTCATTATTTCTCATTTCTCCCAACCATTTTCTCCTTGGTTCTTTTTAATCATTCTTAGTGACATCCTTCGGATTTATTTCTGAGAGTGTCCTTGGTTGTAATTTCAAATCGAATCACAGCCCTCCCTTGAATGCTAGCACATGTAGGTATAGATTTCGGGGATGGCAGTTACCGTCTCTCAGCACTTTGCAGGTTTTACTTCACACTCGACACCTGTAGTTTCTGCCAGAAGCCGGTCAGCGGCACTCCTCTTCCTGCATTGATAATCCATCTTTTTTTCCCCCTCTGGGTACTTTTAAGTTTCCTCTCCATCTTTTGTATTTTGCAGCACTGCAGCAATGTTTCTGGTTGTACATTTATTTTTACATGTATGGTATTCTAACTTAGTGTCTTTCTTTCTTCAATCCAGAAAACTTTGCAGCCAGTTTCTCTTACAATTGTACCTCTCCACCATTTCTCCTATTTCTAACCCTGGGTATTTCATTTTATTTTTCATGCTGTTTTACCTTTTCTTGGTATTTCTCTTCTCTTTATCTTGAATTACAAGCATCGTCTTTTGTATGATTACGTTTCTTTGCACAGTTGTTTTTGTATCTCATTGTAATCGATTGATCTTCATTTCTAACTGCAATTCTGCCTAGAAGGAATTTGAAATATAATTATTCTCAGGTCTTTTTCAGGTTTTTCTCATTTCCATTTGATGCAAAATGAATTTTCTAACTTATTGAGTTTCTGACCATTTTTATATTAATTTTTCATATGTGCTTTGAAAGGTATGTTTGCTTACTTATTTCAAATGGGATATGGTTCTTTCTTATCCCCCTATTTTTTTTTTAAGATTCTCTCATCTGATCCTCTATTCTTACCAGTTTACACACAGATCTTAAATTAGTGACTTCAAACTTCAGGAGATACCAGGCCCTCGTGTGCTGGGGGCAAGACCAAGGTGAGTAGCTCTCTGCTCTCCATTAGCCTCACCAGGAGTTTAGCAACAGCTCTATCACTTGGCAAAGGATGTGTTTCTTCTTTCAGTTTCTTTTTTTATGCATCTTCTGTCCCTGGGAGCCAAATTTCATCTCAGTTACAAGTTTCTATGGAGCTTTTCTTGTATCCCATCCCCAAGGGAGATGTAGGATTCTGAGCTACCCCTACAGAGCTGGAATTCCATTTGTCTTGTGGCTTTGTACTTAATGATCTCTTTTGGTTGTGGAAAGTGGGGACAGGTTCATGGGTGGTCTCGTCCCATGAAGAGAGAACTTACTGTGAGCCACCCATGATTATTATGGGTTAGGAGTGAATGCAAAGAATGGGTGGGAGAATCTAAGGTCAAGCCTGTGAGTCAGCCATGACCACGGGTCCTACAATGCCTTTCTTTAATATTAAAATTTTCTACATATGGGATCTAATTTTTTTTTTTATTTGTGGTACCGGGGATTGAACCCAGGGGCCTTCTACCTCCGTGCCACACCCCCGGCCCTATTTTTTTTATACTTTATTTTGAAGCCGGGTCTCACGAAGTTGCAGAGGGCCTCACTAGGTAGAGAGAGAGAGAAAGACAGGGAGAGACAGAGAGAGAGCTGAGGCTGGCCGTGAACCCGGATCCTCCGGTCTCCGCCTCCCAAAGTACTGGGATTACAAGTGTGCGCCACCACGCCCGGCTGGGATCTAATTTTAAATGACACATAAGATTAAGATTCATATATTTCCCCAATTTAATGAACAATTCATCTTCTTGCCTTTAATTATTAGAAATACCAATTTTATCATAAAATTCATTTACACGCTTCTTTTTGATGAGTTTTTCTGTGACAATACCATTCTGCTTTAATAACTGAAGAATGCTAACAACTGTATCTGTAAGACCTATTATTTTCTCGATATTTTTTCATAAATTTTGTACTATATCAAATGTGTAATACAGGATAATTTTAATAATTTTCAGTAAGTAGTAATTAAGTAGTTCTAATAACTCAACTAGAATGTTATTTTGATTGTCTCATACTTCATGAGAATTGGCATAACTGTCAGCTTTCTAATATTCTTTACTTTCTGAGGGTCTCCAGATTTATAATCATATTAGCTGTCAACACTGATATTATACCTTTTTCATTATCAATATTTGCATACCTTATTCCAGTACTTTCCTGGTATTTAATGGCTAGCATTTTCAGAACATTAAATAAGATTTCCAATATTTTTATATGTAAGCATGGTAATGGATTTGTTTGATATGTGTGCATAGGAAGAGAAAGAATAGTGTATGTCTATGTGTCTGTGTGCATACATATATATCAATAGATGAATAGTGTATATAGAATTTCCAAAGTGCAGAAAATAATGACATAATCACCTATGTACTTAATATCCAATGTATCTCAAGCTGCCTGAAAACCCTTTGTATCTCTAAGTGTCAACTACCATCAAATATTTGGTGAATTGTTCACAAGTATTTTCATATACTCCAAATATTAATGGATACCTGAAACATGTATTTTTGTTATATATTTTTAAAAAGTATAATTGTTTTTATGTTCTATGTGCTTTTATATGTTTCTTTTTCTTTCTTTTTTTTTTTTGCAGTACCAGGGATTGAACGCAGGGGTGTTCTACCTCCGCGCTACGCCCCCAGCCCTCTTTTTTTATGCTTTATTTTGAATCCGGGTCTCATGAAGTTGTGGAGGGCCTCACTAGGTAGAGAGAAAGAGAGAGAGAGACACAGAGAGAGAGAGAGAGAGAGAGAGAGAGAGAGAGAGAGAGAGAGAGCTGAGGCTGGCTGCGAACCCGGATCTCCGGTCTCCGCCTCCCAAAGTACTGGGATTACAAGCATGCGCCACCAGGCCCGGCGTTTTTATGTTTCTTGTTCATTTCATGCACTATGGTATTTTTATAAGCACCATCCTTGTTGACACAGGATGTTGTTCTTAGTCTTACATAACATTGTTTTATAAATATGACACATTTTGTGAATGAAACTGAGGTTATATCTATGTTTTTATTAAGCTAACAATGCTTCCAGGAACTTTCTAGCATATATCTCCCTGTTATATTACATAAACTCATGGTTTGTTGGAATTGTATGATTCTACTTTGGGAAAGCCAATTTGGTACTTCTCTTTCCAATTCCACAACCAATGATGCTACTTTGGTAGCTTGACAGAGGCTATGATGTCTTTACAACAAATAAACTAGCAAATATTACCAATGATACATCCTTAGTCTCCCCTAACAGGAAATACATTGTTAATCTTTTAATAGGGCACCATTGGATATATACCCAGGAATGGAACTGTTTCATAGTAAACTATGGTTTCCCATTACTAGATGTATGTCAATTGTTTTTAAAATGGTTGGACCAATTTATACTACATAAAATAGTTTTTGAAAGTTTTCACTCTTCTATATCCTAAACAATTTATGGTATCGTCCTATTTTTAATTTTTCATTAGATGTTTACTAAGTTTCACTTCCCTAAATACAATTGAAATGGACTACTCAAATGTATTTACTAGCCTTTAAGTTTTGCTCTCCCATGAACTTTTTTGTGGGGGGGTTGGAAGGGGGTTCTGCGGTTGAACCAAGGGCTTTAAGCATGCTAAGGCAAGAACTTTACCACTGAGCTACATCCACAGCCCTTTTTTATTCCGAGACAAGATCTTGCTAAATTACCAAGACTGGCTTCAAGCGTGCCATCCTCCTGCTTCAGCCTCTTTCCCTAGTAGCTGGGATTATAGGCATATGCACCACTCCCAGCTTCCCAAAAGATATTTATATATTATGGGATACATACCTTACTGGATATATACTTATCTATCTTTGAGTAATTTCTATGTCTATCAATAGCAAATATTTTCTTCTAATGTATGACTTTTATTTTTCAATTATTTTTATTTATCAATATTTTTATTTTGTTAAAAATAAATGTTAATGTTAATCAAATTTATTAATCTTCCTTTCATGGTTTACTTTAAAGATCTAGCTTTAGAAAGCTCCTTTTATCTGTGGCACAAAAAAGTACCATTGTATTTTCTTCTAAAAGTTTATAAAATTGCTTTACTTGTATGTCTTTTATAAATATGGCACGTATTTGAGGGCATGATATAAGGAAAGGTTATTGATTCAACTCCATATTTCTTCATATGCATAACTAATATGGGCACAATTATTTCTTGAACCGTTTCACTTTCCTCAACTAACAATCATAATAGTCATATATCAAATATATGTGTATGTATATACAATTTTACCTTCTAGAATCACTCTTCTATTTAGCTTTCTGCATGTCCCTGAACAATACACCTTTTAATTGCTATAACTTAAACATGCTTTCTTGTATTGTGCTGTAGATCACATTAATATCATTTTCAGAATTATTTTTGCAATTTCTTGGTTCTTTGTATTTCATATAAATTTTATGTTCATCAAGTTCCATAAAGAAATTCTATATGACTCTTACTAGAATTTTTACACTTATTTGAAAAGAAATGTTACTTTATAATAGAGATTCATTAGTATTAAAATATTCTTTTGAAATTTCTTTTAATCAAATTTTAGATTATTCTCATTAAGGTCACAGACATTTTCAACAAAGATCTCAAAATTAGCAGTTGCTGTTATACAAAGAAAATGTTCTTATAACAGATTATTTTTTCCTTTACAAATGTAGCTATTTGTGCTATGTGTACATACTTAATATACATCCCCCAAAGGGGATGAATATAGCTACTATTGTGTAATCTATAAAGAGAAACCTAACGTCCCCAGAAACTAAAATAGAAGCTAGAATAAATTGATCAACCAGAAGATGGTTTTCATCTTGTCAGTGGCTGACTGTGAGAACTGGAAAAATTTAAATTTCTCTATTTACGTCTATAGCAAAGAGTGGTCCTACAATCATGATCTATGTTAAAATGATAAACACTCCCCCATGAACACCACCAAAAAGGTCTTCAGAACCTTTCCATAAAGTAGAAGTAAATGTTACTGCTACTTCAAAGGGTCTAAAAATGTCAGTGGTATCTTTTATGTTCACTAAATGACATGGGCATAAACATGTGAGGAAGCAATTAATTTCAGCTTGCATAAGAATATATATGTATAGCTTAACAATTTCACATATTTTAATTGTTGAGAGAATTTTAGAAGCTAGAAGTACATAAGAAATATTGAAAAACTGTCTGAAATTGAATGGATATATAGTTAGATTCCAAAGGACACGTCTTCAACATTTTCTGAGCCCAGTTTTGTTGTCTTATATTTAACCAGCAGAAGAGGTCATAGTTGGGGTATTACGCATCATTTTGAAGTATTTTAAGTTATGAATGCTTGAGAAACATTTAAGAACACAATGTAGTTCCTAAATATTATACCATAAATGGCTGAACACAACAATAGACTATTCTTTTACCTAGGAGAGTGGTAGTGAGAATTTAAGCCAACACAAACATCTGATAAATGCAAATGTAGAAACGAATTAACCAAGCTGGGCATGGTGAAGCTAGCCTATAATCCCAGTACTCCCAGTTCTAGGAAGGCTGAGACAGGAGGATCGCAAGTTTCAGGACAGCCTCAGGAACTTAGTGAGACTCTCATCAACTTTAGCAAGACTCTAAATCAAAGTAAAATATAAATAAATAAAATTGGGCTAGAGGTGTGGGTTGGCAGTAGAATGCCCCTGGGTTTACTCCCAGTAATACACACACACACACATACACACACACACACACACACACACACACACACACACACACAATGAATTAACCTGATATTGTTTCTGGTTCTGGTATTTAATGATTCCAAAAAACAAATTTTAGAATATAAAATTTTGTTGTATTTTTTTTAAAAATGAAGGACGTATAAAATGTTAAAAATTGAAAGCAATTTCCACTACATAGCAAGGGAGAAAGAATGGTCTACTAAAAGCTTTTAAATTAAACAATAATTTTCCCTAAATTACACTGGTGAAAAACACTAAGAAATTGTAGTTTCATTTCTTCACTCTACTCCAGAATAATATCTACTGTCCTACCTGGTATCTACAGTTAAAAGAGCAATACTCATCCCAAATTAATATTCGCAATATAACTCCTGGTCTCTCACACTCCAAAACATTTTTCTTCATCTTTGGCCTGGTTACCTAGTGGTCAAGTCAACAACTGAAAGGTTATTCTTGGGTTATTTCCTTTGACACCTCTTATCTACCATGAACCTTCTATAATTACTTTTGAGGGATCAAAATGTCAATATGAACTGTAATAGAATTACAATAGTCAACTATTTTTTTTTTTTTGCGGTACCGGGGATTGAACGCAGGGGCATTCTACTTCCGCGCTACACCCCCGGCCCTAATTTTTATACTTTATTTTGAAACTGGGTCTCATGAAGTTGCGGAGGGCCTCACTAAGAAGAGAGAGAGGGAGAGAGAGAGAGAGAGACAGCGAGAGAGCTGAGGCTGGCCGTGAACCCGGATCCTCCGGTCTACGCCTCCCAAAGTACTGGGATTACAAGCGTGCGCCACCACGCCCGGCTTACAATAGTCAACTATTTTTGAAGTTCAAAAATGAAAATTCCCTTTGATTATTCCCAATACTATGTTCTCAACTACCACCATCATCCCTCATCTGATGAAAAACAATGGTCTCCTAACTGCCCTGTGTGTACAATTTTCCAATTATATCCCTTTTTCTTAAAAGTCAAGATATAAGTGTTCAATATAAACCAACTTGCATGACTCTTCATTTAAAATCTCCAGTATTTTCAAATATAAAATCCAACATTTCATCATGGATTCCAAAGCTTTACATGAACTTTCCTGTACTTTAACCTCTTCTCTTTTTCTCTTCTTACGTATATTTCAGGCCTAGTGGTCTTCAATCCATTTCTGAAAAAGTTAAGCTGGTTTAAACTTTATTCCTGTCCATGTGTTGGAACTGTGTCTCACAAAACACATGCTCTGGGCTATTTCCTCAGCCTGGAACTCTGTTTCTCACTCTCTATATTTCATCTTAGCTTTCAAGTTTCACTTGAGTTATTTCTTCTGGGAGCTCACTTTATCCTCCCACCTACAGCTGCCCGTCACCCTCTCTAATTTCTTTTGCAGAATCCATCTCTGCCTACAATTATCTTACTCAATGATTCCTTCATACATGTGTGTCTCTAATGTCCTTCTCCTTCAATACAAAAGGATGCTCCATCATGTAATTTCTGATTTGTCCTTTTCACTATTATATGACCCTGGACCCACTATTATATCACTGGACCCACAGAATGATGCGTGGCATATGCATACACTTAACCACTTACTGAATGCATTAAAATATTAAACATTATTTAAACTATAGTTCATTGTAGTGTTTTATGAACTCAATGTCTATATTATAAATCCCAAAGTTACATCTTTGTCCTTAGTTCTGTTTATGTGGTGAATTACATGGATTTTTTTTTTTTTTTTTTTGTATGTTGAACCAGCCTTGCATCCCTGGGATGAACCCGATTTGGTTGCAGTGTATAATTTTCTTGATGTGTTTTTTTTTAATTTCAAAATATAATATGATATTTTATCCATTTCTAGAATGAGCAGAAGTTACATCTTCAGGGGTGAACAGTTTAAATAGTAAATAAATTTGCTTTAATTCCCAACTTTTATTTAGTAGTACACTAACAGTAACCTTATTTTTACTTAATACTTATTCTATTTCAAATATTGCATTATTCATATATCGCAGGATAGAAAACTGTTCTACAGAAATTAAGATAAATGTGTTAAACTGCGGTTAATTTTTGAAGGTTTTTTTGTGTTTCTATTAGTGCATTATAGTCTCATATCATAATTAAAATCAAGTTGACAGTAACATACATGCACACAGCACTTGGTGTTCCCCCTCACCTCCCCCCCAAAAACAGAATACTGAGTTTGACATTGGTATATTCTCATATGTATACATGGTCGATGGTAGTAATTCCATTAATGAACTTCACTCTTTCCCCTTCCCCTTCCCTTAGACCACCTCCCTGATTCCTCTGAGGCTTCTCCACCATTGTCCGGAGTCCCTTTTGTATCCTCATTACTCCCTAGCTTGCACATATTAGAGAAAACATATGGCCCTTCTCCTTCTGTGATTGGCTGATCTCACTTAACATAATGTTATCCAGGTCCTTCCATTTTCTTGCAAATGCTGTTATTTTATTCTTCTTTACTGCTGAGTAGAATTCCATTGTGTGTATTTCCCATAATTTTGTAATCCATTCTTCTGTTGATGGACACCTAGGTTGTTTCCATAATTTGGCTATTGTGAATTGTGCTGCTATGAACACGGGTATGCATATATTACTGTAGTTTTCTGGTATCAATCCCTTTGGAATGATACCCAGGAGTGGTATAGCTGGACCATATGGTGGATCCATTCCAAATTTTCTAAGGAATCTCCACACTGATCTCCATAGCAGCTGAACTAGTTTGCAATCTCACCAACAGTGCAGAAGAGTTCCTACTTCCCCACATCCTCACCAACATTTATTGTTGTTTGACTTCTTGATGATTGCCATTCTGATTGGGGTTAGATGGAATCTCAGAGTAGTTTTGATTTGCATCTCCCTGTTTACTAATGATGTTGAACATTTTTTCATGTATCTATTAGCCATTTGTATTTCTTCTTTCATGAAGTGTCTATTCAATTTGGTTGCCCACTTCTTGATAGGGTTATTTGTTTTTTTAGTGTAGAGTGGTTTTGAATGTGCATTGCTAGTATTTTGTTTAGAAGTTTTGTGTCTAAGTTCATCAACGATATTGGTCTCTAGTTTTCTTGAGCTGTCTTTACTCAGTTTTGGTATTCATCTTTGACCCATCTGTAAATACTTATGAATTTGACCCACCTAAATGAGGTATCTGAGCTATTATTAATGTCCTTGCAGTATGACTTTTCTTTGCCATGGACAGTGTTTTTAGGAGTTGGACGGTGCCGGGGGTGGGGGGAGGATGGAATTCTCTTATTTTTATGTTTCTAAAAATGTACATGAATAGTAAATGTAAAATTTGTACAAATTCTCAAATTATGCATAATATTATACAAAGTAATAATATAGGAAATAAATAATATAAAAAGGAAAATAATTATAAAATTAAAAGCCAATCTGTAATCACCTTATTTCCCCTCTACCTAATTTTTTTTATCTCCCAAAAGGTAATTACTATTAGCAAGTTGATGTTACTTTTCTCAGTTTTGTCCTATGGGTGACTAATCTTTGAATCCATTTACATATATCTCCATATATCTATTTACAAAGCCGTGGGGAGTTTGACATAATATAAAGAAGAGAGGTAATGGATAAAAACATCAAGAAAACAAACAATAAACACACTGTTTTCTAGAGTAAATGAATCGTTGGTTAAATTAACTAGCACAATTCCTGGCACCAGATCTTAAGCAAGTATACTTGGGACTAGACCACACAACAGAATTAGAGCTCAGATTTGAGAATAAATGGAAGCAATTTTCTTCAAACATGATTGAATGAATCTGATATTTTCTATGTGTGTCAGTTATATTAGCATAAGCACACTGACCTGAATACATAAGTAATTGTGTTCTTCAAAATTTCTCTGTAATTGTCAGAGATGGATTAATTAACCTTAAAAATATTCCCTGAGTTCACATAAAATATATAAGATACTGTTTATTTAGGGAGAGCAATTAATTTACTTCAGGGACTAAAATCATCCTCCCTAAAGCAAAATCATTTTGAGATTATCAAATATCACAGTGTGGTTAAAGAACGATTATAAAGTAATTCACAAAATAAATCTCATTACTTTGCAGAAGCCTTTGAATTAAGTGAAAAGAAATGGTACCACATTTGACTTT
Organism: Glis glis; assembly: GCA_004027185.1. Lineage (NCBI taxonomy): Eukaryota > Metazoa > Chordata > Mammalia > Rodentia > Gliridae > Glis > Glis glis. The sequence goes on from PVJS01003387.1 coordinate 67,833, forward strand.
CAGCCTTGTTTCTTCACAGAGTTGAACATACAGAAAGAAACAGTGACATTTCAACATTTCAATGCTGGCAAATGATTAAATTCAGATGACCTTAAAATCATAAATTTCAAAAATATCATTGGGCCAATTTTTCTTCAATATTTAACCTATTTTTTGGAAAATTAGAAATTTTCTTAAAATGAAAATAATGGACTTAATTTGCATTATGTAGCATTAACCTCTGAAGTTTTTTTGTCTGTCTTTGGTTTTTGGTACTGGAGATGGAACCCAGAGGCATTCTACCTCCGAGCTACACCCCCAGACCGATTTTTTATTTTGAAACAGGGTTTAAGTTTCTGAGGGCCTTGCTAGGTTGCTTAGGCTGGCCTCGAACCTGTGATCCTCCGGTCTCAGCCTCCCAAGTTACTGGGATTACAGGCATGTGTCACCATATTCGGCCTCAGCATCTGAAGTATTTTTAGGATTTTGTTGTCATCTATTGTTTTCTAACATGGAAAATGGTGATTCACTTATTCATTTATTAATTCCTTTTACTCCAATAATTCTTTGTTGAATGTAAACTCTGAAAAACCCTATTTGAAAAACTGTAGATTATTCAAAGAAATAAATGGGATAGTCCCAAAGAGTTACTACCAGGAATTTTGAAGATTAGTAGAAATTATTTCTCAAATTTTAAATTTAAAACCTACCTAAAGAAATAAACAACTGTGCCAGGAAATGTGTGTTATAAATTAATAAGTAGATTATTTAGTTGCATATAAAAACTAAATTAATAAAATTTAAGAATATAGACAGCTTCTTATAGTGCATTACCAATTGTTTTCTTTGTATTTCCACTCTTACTCAGCATTAATATTTATTATCACCTGGATTTCTGCAATAAACTTGTAGCTTTTTTCAAACTTTTCTTCAATCTAGTATTTGGCTAGATAAAAGAAAAATCTCTTAACATTAAATCACAAAAAACAATTATGCCACTTATCTGGTAACAGTTTCATTATTATATAAATAAATAAACTAATAGTTGAGGCCTGGTATAATCTAATAAACTACTATTCCTTCATCCCTACTACTTTCTTAAATAATAAGGATGCCTAGCCTTTCTAAAGAGTTTGTAAAATTGCTTTCCTAAGTTACATTATTTGATTTAATCCTTACAAATGCTGTATGATTAGTTCTCATTTAATGGCAATGAAAGAAGCTCATAGAAAAAAAATGACGTGTCCGGTGTCACCTAACTGTGGTACGACTTCAAGGACATCTCCAGTATGCAATAACTGCTCTGTATATTCCAGAGTAGGCAGCCTAAAATTGTTTGCAAAAGTATTGACTGATTTCATTTGTTCAAGACACCCTAGTAGGTTCATGGAATCTAAAAACAAAATAGAGCTGGGCGTGATGGCACACACTTGTAATCCCAGTACTTGGGAGACTGAGAACAGAGGATCCGGGTTCGCAGCCAGCCTCAGCTACTCAGTGAGGCCCTCCGCAACTTAGTGAGACCCTGTTTCAAAATAAAGAATAAAAAATAGGGCTGGGGGTTGAGCTCAGAGGTAGAATGCCCCTGGGTTCAATCCCCAGTACCGCAACAACAAAAAAAATAGAAATACATTATTTTGAGGCCACAAAAATATTTGTACTTCTACTTTTTTCTTTCCACTGGAAATCTCTATCACCCTGAATTTCATCAAGATGTATATTTTCGATGCACCAATGAAAAAAACTAAAAAAAACTTACCTATTGGAGGATAACCATGATTACAAACTTTCTTCTAGTAGCCATTTATAAACTGCTAAGTACTATGTTACGGAATGGTTTTAGAAGAGAAAAAAATAGCCACCATATTTTGTGAGCTGCTCTTAAAAGTATTCAAATCCCAGGGTAAAAATAAATAGATGAAATACAAATATAGTTCAATTTGACTTTTCAAATTAGAAAGAGAATGGGAAGGTACTCTGAACTGAGGCACGGAGCACAGTGTTCCAACTGGCTTCCTTGAATCCCAGTCTCTGCATATAAATAGCGGATGTTTCCCCCTTCTTGATTCCACAGATACAAGATGACCTAAACCATTCACTTATCTCATTTATGTCACCTACCCAGTGGCCTCAGGCTGGTCACCTGGAGCAGAATTAAGGATCAGATTTAACCGTAACACCCCTTACATCTTTATTAGTAGCTTTCAAATCTAACATTCCAGCAATTATATTGCACACCAAACTGAAACTGAGCATTAAAATATTGACCAAAGTAGCTGAGGAATTCAATAAAGTTTTTTCTAGATGTGATTTGTCCCTCCCACAATCTTCTCATGGCACATCATTCTGATATTTGAGTTACGATACACTATGGTAAGAGACATCAAATAGCACAGTCCCACTGGTGAAAGGGGCCTGGTCTCTGTACTGAATGTTTTATTTTTTCCTATAACATTAAAATTATGAGAATCTGTTCATTATTTCACCCTTCTATTCAACCTTCATCGAGAATCTACTAAGAACTAGACAATATTCTAGACTTTGGTAAACAAGTTTGTGTTGGAGTCCCCAAGAACATCGTGTTTCAGTGATTTACTGGGAGGATTTGTAATATTCAGTATAGCGTTGTCTTCATAATAGTAATAAGAAACAAAGAGACTTAAGCAAAGGGATGAGGTGCACGATGCAAGTTCAGGGGAAGCCAGGAACAAGCCACTAAGAGTCTTCTCACAGTGGAGTCATAGAGAACACACTTAATTTCTACAGTGAAGAGTTTTGACAACATGTGAAATACTGTCTGTCAGAGAAGCGCATTAAAGGCTCACTGTTTTGGGTCTTTATCCCATGCTACTGACAAAGGCACTCCCTGCCTAACATGTACAAAATTTCAGGCTCTTGAGAGGAAAGTAGGTGTTCAGTATGGAGCATATTGTGTGCACAATATGTGGAATGAGCCATTGTTTTCAGTTATGAAATGATGAGAAACCCTCCTGAAAGCAAAGTTTACAAATACCAGACAAAAGCCTATCTTGCAAGCAGACATATAAGGATAGCAATCTCTTTGGGGTGCACATGCTAACTCTTTCTTTACAGAGTCACATAAAAAAAACTTGCTGTGTTGGAACTTATTTTCTCATATGTATGTGTGTGTGTGTGTGTGTGTATGTGAAGAGAGAAAATAAATCATCAAATTCTACTTAAACTACAGTAGACCTTTCTACTATATATGTTAATACTCCTCAGTGTTAAATACTTTAACTTATTCAATGCTTACAATGATGCATATAATCATTCCTATTTTACTATGAAAAACTGAGGCACAGAGGATTTAAATAAATTGCTTAGGTCAAACAGGAAGAAATGGAGCCAAGATTTCAAGCCTAAATCCAGATTTCCTATCAAGGGACATTACATAACTGTCTTATGATTTAAAGCTACTTGAATAAGAGTTTCTCTTACTCATAGCTTTAAACATTTGAATTGACATAGATGATGATGTTAAATTAGATGTTAGGAAAAGACCTTTCCTGGTAAATGACACTTAAGCTGAAACATCAATGACAAGAAAGAGCTTAGCATGCAAAAAAATATCTGGGCTGCAGAAATGTTCCTCAAGCTATTCTTCAGTCTGTGCAAGAAACAATACACAGGCTAGAACTGATAAGAGCCTGACATGTGGGGAAGGGGTGGTGTATGGAGTTGGAATGGTTAGTGACAGCATAAGCTTTTAGACTATGGTAGGAATTGTGGACAGTACCTTTTGTGCAATTGGAAGCTATGAAGTGTTCTAAACAAGGAAGCAAATGATGTTTGTTCTTTAAAATCACCCACCTAATGCAAGGAATGAATATTTGAGGACTTCACTCAGAAGCAAAAAGACTAAATTTGGAGACAATTTTAGTGTTCAAACAAAAGATTAAAATATTTTGAATTACATGATAAAAGTATACAATAAATAGGTAGATATAGGGGATCTTTTGTATATATGGTCAATATATCTTTGTATGTGTATGTGCAGTAATGAATATTGAACACAGGGACATTGTATCTCTGAACTATACCCCCAGCCCTATTTTATTTTTTTATTTTTTGAAATAGAATCTCATTAAGTTGCTGAGAGACTCACCAAATTGCTGAGGTTGGCCTCCAATCTGCATTTCTCCTATCTCAGCCTCCCAAGTACTGTGATTACAAGCATGAACCATCACACCCAGCTAATATATATTGATGATAGAGAAATATAAAAAACATCTTTTTAATGGATTGTCTTTTTCCTACCAAGTCTCAGATTTTATTCATTCTGAATACAAGTCTTTATTAGTATGCATTGCAAATATTATTTCATTACTTTGGCTTTTCTTTTTTTACTTTTCCCATCAAAACTATATCCAAATAGCTAAAAAATTTAAAGTTTGCTGAACACTATTAGCATCAGGGAAATGAAAACTAAAAGTACATGAAAAGCAGGGTATGGTGGCACATGCCTATAATCCCAGTACTTGGCAGGCTGAGACAGGAAGATTGTAGGTTTGAAGCCAGCCTCAAGCAACTTAGTGAGGCTCTCAGCAACCTACAGAGACCCTGTTTCCAAATAAAAAATAAAATAGGGCTGTGGAAGCACCTGAGAGGTAGAATGTCCCTGAGTTCAATCCTCGGTACCACTAAAAAACCAAAACCAAAACCAAACCCAAACAAACAAAAAAAAAAAACCCTACATGAATGGTTTTCAGTTTAAGCCTGAACCAGATCATTGAAACTGTCATTCCTGTCTTGCACACCTGAGATAAATCTCACTTGGTCTTGGCTTATAATTGTTCTTATACATTGTTAGATTTGGTTTCCTATTGGGGGGGAGGGTGTTGTTGTTGTACTGAGGATTGAACCAAGGGCAATCTACCACTCAGCTACACCCTCAGCTCTCTTCTATGTTTTATTTAGAGACAGGGTATCTACTGGGTTACTGTGTGCTGGCCTTGAACCTTCGATCCTCCCGTCTCAGTCTTCCAAGTACTCGGATTATAGGCACGTGCCACTGCACCCGGCTGATTTACTAATATCTTGTGGAAAATGTTTGCATCTGTGTTTTTTAGAGAAATCAATCTATAGTTTCTTTTTCTTCCAATATTTTTGCCTTTTTTATTTTTTGTTTTTTTGTTAAGTAATGACAACTTCATGGAGTGAGTTAGGAAATATTTCTCTCCCAAGGTGACAGTTTAGAAATGGCAAAACTATTCAGATGGCACACAGATAACTCATTTTCAGGGATTTGAGGAAGAGAAAGTTCTGAACAGGTGAATATCAGGGGAGATGTTAGGATAATAAAACTGTTTTATTGATATAATGGTTAATACCTTTTACTGTGAAAAAGTGATCCTAATCTACGCAAGTAGGAAAAAGAAAGTAATTTAAGAGCTCTCTGGGTCTCAGAATGGAATGTGGAATGTGACAAAGAAGTGACCTCTATTACAGACACATGACACTAATTCACTGAAAGGGCTAGAGGGGTAAAGTGTTGTGCTGAATAACTTTTAACATGAATGGAGTCTGAGCTGGGCGTGGTGGTGCAAACCTGTAATCCCAGTACTTAGGAGGCTGACACAGGAGGCCCACAAGTTCAAGGCCAGCCTTAGCAACATAGTGAGACTCTCAGCAATCCACTGAGATCCTGTTTCACACACACATAGAAAAGAAGGAGTCTGCAAGGTTAAAGGTAAATAAACTATACATAAACACTATATTCTAGTTGACAATGTTGATCCCCAAGGAGATATGGCTTTGAATTTTTATATCACCATATGCATACACTTAAATTTAACAATTAAGCAATGAATGGTGGATGGTGGGAACCATGTATCTCATGGTTAGAGGGGAAGTTGCATATAAACAAGGGGAAGAGTCTCAAATGATACATACAGTAATGGTTTTGAGTTGGTGACATCACTGTGAATTATTGTTCAAGTAATTATACATAGGTTGTACATGTATTTCCTTACTCTGTCAGCTCATAGAGCCCAAATCTAACAATACTATAGGTGCAATTAACATAATGAACACTGTAATATTGGTTTCTAATGTCATTCTCCAGACCAAAACAAAAAGGACCAAGGCTCCTTGTAGAAATAACTGATTCTACTAATTTGGCATGAAATACATATGACCAAAATAGGTAAAACTTGCACACTGAAAACCATAAAACATTGCTGCAGAAAAGGAAATTAAATGAAACTCATTAAAAATGGAAATTTATGGATATCCTGTGTTTGTGAATCAGAAGAATTCATATTGTCAAAATGCCATAATACCCAAAGTGATAAACAAATTCAATACATTCCTATCAAAATTTCAATGGCATTTTTCACAGAAATAGACAAAATAATCCTAAAATTTATAAGGAACTACCAAGACTGCAACTAGACAAATAATTTGAACAAAAAGAATAAAGCTGGAGCCCTCATACTTCCTAAATTCAAATTGTATTACAAAGCTCTAGTAATAAATACAGTATGTACTACCATAAAAACAAACTTGTCGACCAGTGAACCAGAATAGAAAGCCTAGAAATAAAGCCACACATATATGGTTGAGTTATCGCCCATAAAGGTACCAAAGAATGCACAGTGGGGAAAGGCTAGTCTTTTCAATAAATGCTTTTGGAAAACTAGGTACCCACATGGGGAAAAAAAAGAATTTGGCTCTCTATTTTATACCATAAACAAAAATCAACTCAAAATGGATTAAAGACATAAACATAAGACCTGAAACTGTAAAACTCCTAGAAGGAAACACAGAGCACGGGAGTGGTGTTTTTGGATATGATACCAGGAGAACCAGCAATGAAAGCAAAACAGACAAGTGGGACTCTTATCAAGCTAAGAAGTTTCTGCACATCGCAGGGAGTAATCAACATAATTAAATGGCAACCTATTGAATTAGAGAAAATGCTTGAAATCCTTACATCTGATAAAGGGTTAATATCCAATATATGTAAACAAATTTGAACCAGGCGTAGTGGTACACGCTTGTAATCCCAGTACTTGGGAGGCTGAGACCAGAGGATCACAGGTTTGTGGCCAGCCTCAGCTACTTAGTGAGGCCCTCTGCAACTTAGTGAGATACTGTTTCAAAATAAAGAATAATAAAAAATAGGGCTGGGGGTGTGACTTGGAGGTAAAATGCCCCTGGATTCCATCTCCAGTACCACACACACACACACACACACACACACACACACACACACACAAACACACAAAAAATTTCAATACATTCCTATCAAAATTTCAATGGCATTTTTTCACAGAAATAGGAAAATAATCCTAAAATTTATAAGGAGCTACAAAGACTGAAACTAGCCAAGTAATTTGAACAAGAAGAATCAAGCTGGAGTCCTCATACTTCCTGATTTCAAATTGTATTACAAAGCTCTAGTAATAAATAGACATGTAGACCAGTGGACCAGAATAGAAAGCCTAAAAATAAAGCCACACATCATATGGTTGAATTATCTCCCATAAAGGTACCAAAGAATGCACAGTGGGGAAAGGCTATATACATATATATGTATATATAGGGAAAATGGGCAATTGAACTAAATAGAGACAACTCAAAATAAGAAATACAAATGGCAAAAAATATATTTAAATTGTTCAACATCATAAGGGAAATGCAAATCAAAGTTACACTGAGATTCGTGTGTGTGTGTGTGTGTGTGTGTGTGTGTGTGTGTGTGAAAGCTGTAGAACTCAAATACAAATCATCTGATTGAAAATGAACCAAGAACTTGAATATACATGTGTATTTTTCTTAAATAAGGCATACACATGGCCAAGAGGTATATAAAAAGGTGCTTAATATCATTAATGATTAAGTAAATACAAATCAAAGCCACAATGAGATATAACTTCATGCCTGCTGGAATGAATATTGTCAAAATGGCTAAACTATCCAAAATGATCTATACATGCAATTCAATCATTACCAAAAAAATCAATGTCATTCTTCACAGAAGCTAGAAACAAAGTCTTAAAATTCCTATGGAAAAACAAATACCTAGAATAGTCAAAGCAATTTTGAGCAAGAAGAACCATGCTCGAGGCATCACAGTACATGATTTCAAATATAATACAGAGCTATAGTAACAAAAACAGCATGGGATTGGCGCAAAAACAGACATATAGACCAATGGAATAGAAGATACAGAAAAAAATCCTCTAATTGGGGTTAGGTGAAATCTCAGGGTAGTTTTGATTTGCATCTCTCTGATTGCTAATGATGCTGAACATTTTTTCATACATTTATGGGCCATTTGTATTTCTTCTTCTGTGAAGTGTCTATTTAGTTCACTTGCCCATTTTTTGATTGGGTTATTTGTTTTTTTAGTGGTGATTTTTTTAAGTTCTCTGTATATTCTAGATATGAGTCCTCTGTCAGAGGGGTAGTTGGCAAAAATCTTCTCCCATTCTGTTGGCTCTTTGTTGAGGTTCTTGATTGTTT